>CM040435.1:63803684-63947650 GCA_022702705.1 Papilionanthe hookeriana x Papilionanthe teres | reverse complement strand
AATAGGTGTGGTGAGCTGACGGAGCACACCACACGTATTGCTGTTGACCGAAGCGATCAACAAAACCAACACAGATGTCCAAGTGACAAACTTAGGACGAAGTAGAAGAGTTTCCGTTGGGGAGTGTGAAGTATATCTTTGAAACTGGAGATTCCTGAACTCTCGCTGGGGAAAGGAAAAGGAGGTGAATCCCAAATCACATGATCTGGGGGAATTTCAATTTAGATTTTATTTTGTTTCAATTTAAGTTTCGATGTGTGAGTTTAGATTTCAATTTGGAGTTTCAATTTAGATTGAAGTTTTGTTAAAATTAATTTGAAGGGATTTGATTTGAAATGAATATTAGAGTTTTGTGGTTTTAGATATAACATCTTTAACCACAAAAGAAAATTGAATTGATCGGATTGAATCATTACAATGAGGAGAGATCTCAGAGTAATGCGGTATTGGATGTAAAATCCTTAACCTCAAGAGTTTGATTTTGATGTATTTCATTGCAATAGGAAAAGAATCCTAAAGCAATGCAGTCTCGGATGTAAAATCCTCAACCCCAAAAGTTTGATTTGGATGTATTTCATCGCAATAAGGAAAGAATCCTAAAGCAATGCAAGCTTCGGATGTAAAATCCTCAACCCCAAAAATTTGAATTGGATGTATTTCATTGCGATAGGGAAAAGATCCTAAAGCAATGCAGTCTTGGATGTAAAATCCTCAACTCCAAAAAGTTTGATTTTGAGGTATTTCATTGCAATAGGGAAAGAATCCTAAAGCAATGAAGTTTCGGATGTAAAATCCTCAACCCCAAGAATTTGATTTTTGATGTATTTCATTACGATAGGGAAAGAATCCTAAAGCAATGCAGTCTCGGATGTAAAATCCTCAACCCCAAGAATTTGATTTGGATGTATTTCATCGCAATAGGGAAAGAATCCTAAAGCAATGCAGTCTCGGATGTAAAATCCTCAACCCCAAGAATTTGATTTTGATGTATTTCATTGCAATAGGGAAAGAATCCTAAAGCAATTCAGTTTCGGATGTAAAATCCTCAACCCCAAGAATTTAATTTTTTTGATGTATTTCATTGCGATAGGGAAAGAACCTAAAGCAATGCAGTCTCAGATGTAAAATCCTTAACTCCAAAAAGTTTGAATTTGATGTATTTCATTGCGATAGGGAAAAGATCCTAAAGCAATGCAGTCTCGAATGTAAAATCCTCAACTCCAAAAAGTTTGAATTTGATGTATTTCATCGCAATAGGGAAAGAATCCTAAAGCAATGCAGTCTCGGATGTAAAATCCTCGACCCAAAAGTTTGAATTTGATGTACTTCATTGCGATAGGGAAAGGATCCTAAAGCAATGCAGCTTGATGTAAAATCCTCGACCCAAAAGTTTGAATTTGATGTATTTCATTGCGATAGGAAAGGATCCTAAAGCAATGCAGTCTTTTATGTAAAATCCTCGACCCAAAAGTTTGAATTTGATGTACTTCATTGCGATAGGGAAATGATCCTAAAGCAATGCGATCTCTGGATGTAAAATCCTCGACCCAAAAGTTTGAATTTGATGTATTTCATTGCGATAAGGAAAGGATCCTAAAGCAATGCAGTCTTTTATGTAAAATCCTCGACCCAAAAGTTTGAATTTGATGTACTTCATTGCGATAGGGAAATGATCCTAAAGCAATGCAGTCTTGGATGTAAAATCCTCGACCCAAAAGTTTGAATTTGATGTACTTCATTGCGATAGGGAAAGGATCCTAAAGCAATGCAGTCTGGATGCAAAATCCTCGACCCAAAAGTTTGAATTTGATGTACTTCATTGCGATAGGGAAAGGATCCTAGCAATGCAAGTCTTGGATGTAAAATCCTCGACCCAAAAGTTTGAATTTGATGTACTTCATTGCGATAGGGAAAGGATCCTAAAGCAATGCAGCTTGGATGTAAAATCCTCCACCCAAAAGTTTGAATTTGATGTACTTCATTGCGATAGGAAAGGATCCTAAAGCAATGCGACTTGATGTAAAATCCTCGACCCAAAAGTTTGAATTTGATTGAGATTTGATTTGAGATCCGGAAGATCGAATTCGAAATTTGATCGAGATTTGAAATCCGGAAAGATTGAATTTGAAATTTGATCGAGATTTGAAATCCGGAAAGATTGAATTTGAGATTTGATTTAGATTTGATTTGATTTGAAATTTATGTTCATTTCGTTTGTCTTTTAATGATTCAAATTTTATTTTATCGTTTGTTTAATGTTCATGTGAATTTGGTGTTCGTCATTTTTAGATTTTTAAGGAAAGTTTTCTTTTATTCTTTTTTTATTTCTTTTCTCGTTCTTTTGTTCGAAGTTCATTTAACTTTAATGGCGTTTCTCGACCAATTTGCACAAAAGAGGTGAAGGCCAAAAATGTGACATGGTCACTTTCATTCCAATCATGTCGAAGATACATCATACAACTTGATCTGGAATATATTTCATACAATCCATGTAGACTCAAAACGGACTATGTATGATCTTCGTCTATCCATCAAAAGAAGCATCTGTCAAAATCCATGTCTGAATAGTGGGGTACATGGTCAATAACATCACCTTCCTAGCCATCCTTGGCAAGGATGCCGTATAGATGTACATTGGAGGTGTGATATTTTCCATGTAACTCACAGCTCGTAAGGCCGGAGGCTCTCTAGCTTCGGGTCTGGCTGGAAATGGTAAGGTGTCTTCCCGTCGTCCATCCTTCCGAAAGTAACCGAGATCCGCTTCACCGGTACTCCCGGTATGCAATGCTTAGCGATATCCGCTCCGTTGCCCTCTCGCATCATGACGGAACCTACCGGTAAAGGTATCTTCACCGGCACTCGGAACTCACCCGGGCCTCGCTATCCGGAGGTCGACCCGAACATGATGTTACACTCGTTCGGAAAGAGACCGTGCGAAAGGTCCGACAAAGTCGTGGTGATCTATGTGTGGGGGTATGCGATCACCCCGCTTGTAGATGTTAATAATGCAACCTATTGGGTATGCAACTCGCTGCGCACTCCTCCATGTTATCAATCTCTTTACCATTCTCTCGATGACTAATGGCATCGGATCCACTCGCCCATGACGGAGTATTCCCGGTGGGTTTCCCTTCCTGTCCTCCGCAAAGTTGTAACAGCATCCACATTATATTGTGATTCTTCCCTTCCCTGACATCCATCTCCGGGGTTCTGAGTATGAGTTTTCCTTCAGGCGGCCTGCTCGGCCCATTCTTTTCAAGTCCCGGATGCAATCCACGATTTGCTGTTGTTCATACTCCGAGAATACGTCCGTATGTAGCTCGAGGCCCTCTAGTATATTGATTCTTCTCGCCTTTAATTCTCTCGAAGTATTCAAAGGTTTTCTTTTCAACATTCCGCATTCTCTCCAGCTTCGTATTCCGAATGATCTCGCATGGCGAGGCCTCGGTGACATATCGTGGGATATACGGTTCAATCCCTTCACGTTCTCCCGCATACCTCGGCTCCTCGTGGATGATGCACCGTCGGACATCCCCCGGGTTGCTTCCGCAACAAGGTCATGCATCACTCGGTGGTTCTATCCGGCGGGCGTGGTAGCCTTCTTCTTCCGATCTTCCGGAGATTTCCCCGGTCCTTTCGTTATCCTAGGAGCCGGCCTCCTTTCTTCGTGTTCCCGGTGAACCGGTGTCCTTGAAGTGTATGTACCGGCATTAGCAATCGTCTCGTCGCGCCGGTCCGCATCTAGTTTTGTTAACATCTTACGGATACGGTGATTCTTATTTCTTCGTTGCGTTGTCGTGAGAGTAGCTCTTCGAACTTCGAATCTCTCGCTGGCGCGGCGCCGACAAGCCCGCCCTCTACCGTAGCGACTACGTACTTCATTTTCTTGTCTTCTTCAGTGTTTGCTTTTCTTTTCTTATCGTTGGATTGGTGGCTTGGGCCACCCACTTTCATCACCGTCTCGCCTGTGCGCTCTTCTCGGTCAATCGGGAGCCGCTCACTTTCCTCGTACTCTAGGCTCCGCCGGTGCGAAATCCGAGTCAATCTCGATTATCACTCCATCTTTCACCCTCTTTCATCGAGTGCAAGGCTTACGCCATTCTTAAAGTTCAGGACCAACCGCCCGTTCGACATTTCCCTGCGAAAAGACAAGGAAAAGGATCAGGGGCTGTACTAAGAACAAGAACATTAAGAAAATGTTTATTAAAGACATATTTTTTCTTTCTTTTTTTTTTCTTTTTTTTTATATTTTTAAATTTAACATGAATGAAGTAGGATAAGATCAGGGAAGAGATTTTGATTTGGAAAAGAAAATAAGGAAATCTTTATTATCATGATTTTATTTATTTTAGCACATTTTATTATTTTTGGGTTCGGACCCAATCATAAGTAATTACTTCGCCCGTGTTTCTTAGGGATGAAGAATTCATTCCTTCGAAACATCAGTAGCGTAATACTTTTTCAAGTATCGTCCGTTGATCGGAAGCATATGTCATTCTCCCCGGCAATTCACTAGCCGGTAGGAACCTCCCGAGTATACTACTTCAACCACAAATGGTCCTTCCCAAGTGGGTTCAAATTTTCCTCCTATCTTGCGGTGTGCAAGAATAGGTCTCTCGAGAACGAGAACTAAGTCACCAACTTTGAAGGTTCTCGGGCGGACCGCTTGTCATGGGCTCGAACCATCTTAGCTTGGTATAGTTCTAAATTTTGTTGCGCCGCAAGTCTTTTCCCTTCCAGTGCTTTCTAATTCTTCGAGTCGTAATTTGGCGTTCTCTTCTCGTCGTGATCTTATTTGCAACTCGCAATTCCGAGTGAAGGAAGCCGAACCTCTAAAGGTAACACCGCCTCGGACCCATACACCGGAGCGTAAGGTGTAGCTTCGAGTAGGAGTTCGAAGGTTGTCCGGTAGGCCCATAAGGCTTCTAACAACTTCTCGTGCCAATTTCTCTTTTTATCGTCTAAGGTTTTCTTTAAGATTTGAACGAGAGTTTTATTAAAAGCCTCGCCGAGGCCGTTTGCTCTCGGGTAGTAAATTGTTGAGTATCACCGGCCGATTCCGTGTCTCCCGACAAAATTGTTGATTTGCGTGCTTCCGAATGCCGACCCATTATCCGAGATGATCTCGCGCGGCACTCCGAAACGATAGACAACTTGGTTCTTGAAAAATCAGAAGCACGTGGTGTGTTTTCACTTCTAGCGGAACCGCCTCTGCCCACTTGGAAAAGTAATCCGTAGCCGCAAGTAATGAAGCGATGTCCTTTTGAAGATGGTGGTTCTATCGGACCCACTATATCCGTGCCCCAACATTCAAATGGCCAAGATGCAATTGTCGGATGTAACACATTTGGAGGTTGGTGTAGAACCACTCCGCGCACTCGGCATTGGTGACAACTCTCGGCGATTTTCATGCAGTCGGTCATCATCGAGGGCCGGTAGTACCCTAATCTTTTAATTTTCATTTTCATCTTCGGACCCGACCGGTGAGCGCCACGCAGTCCCGAATGCACCTCTTTAACAATCCACATTTGATCAAAAGACCTTCCGTACAATGTGTTGTTTATTAATGCGTAAGACGTAGTTCTTTTCTGATCCGATGGGCTAGCGACCTATCGTCCGGTAGCTTTCCCGTTTGTGGGTAGTTCATCACTGGCTTTCGCCAATCTTCTGTGTTTTCTGTCACTGCTGCAACTGATTCTTTTTCTTTTTCTGATTTATGTATCGTGTCTATGTCGAGCTGTGATAGGACCTGACGTCCGTGAACTGACACTTCCACTGATTCATCTTGCAAACAGGCAAATTCTTTTGCGAGACGGGCTAAAGCATCTGCTAAAGCATTTTCTTTTCTGGGAATTTTGTAGATCATCACATTTGGAATTTGTTCCAACAACTGTATGGCATACTGGAAGTATTGCTCGAGTTTGGGCTTTAAAATTCTGTACTGTCCGGCGATCTGTTGAATGATTAACTGTGAATCCCCGTAGATGTTGATGTCTGTTATCCCCATTTGAATAGTTAATTCCAGTCCCGTTATGAGGGCTTCATATTCTGCTTCATTGTTTGTACACGGTTCTGTTAAGTGGTAGGAGTATCTTAACATCCCCCGCTCCGGTGTTATAAAGATTAGCCCGATTCCTGCCTTACCGGACACTATCACTTGCGATTCTTCGTCTTTGTGTGCTGAAGATGCTCCGTCGAAGTATAATTCCCAACGTCGATCATCAGGGTCTTCTAGGCTCATTATTTGTTCATCTGGCAAATCGTCATTGAGAGGAGATTCTCGCCGGCAAAGGGTGTGCTGCGAGGAAGTTCTGCTAAGACTTGTCCCTTTATAGCATGAAGAGGCACGAAAGTTATATCGAATTGCAATAATATCATCGACCATCCGGCAAGTCTTCCGAAAGTGTCGGACGAGTCATCAAGTATTGCAATGGATTAAACTTCGAGATCGAGTTGACTCTTATGAGAAAGCATGTAGTGCCCGAGCTTTCGAGCGGCGAAGATCGTGGCCAAACAATGCTTTTCAATTGCGGGATACCTTATTTCCGTCGGAAGTAAACGACGGCTTAAATAGTAAAGAGCATTCTCTTTACCCTCATCATCGACCTTGGCCAACAGGCTCCGAGAGAGTCGTCTAAAGCCGCGGTGTAAAGTATCGCCGGTCTACCCGAGACTGGGGCTACTAAAACAGGAGGTGTCATTAAATATTTCTTAATGTCCTCGAAGGCCTTCTGGCATCTCTCTTCCCAAATAAATTTGGCGTCCTTTTTAACTAGTGCAGAGAAAGGCTGACATCTACCTGACAAGTTTGAGATAAAGCGTCGAAGATATGCCAGCTTCCCTTGAAAGAATCGTAGTTGTTTTAAGGTTTTGGGAGGCGGCATTTCTAAGATAGCTTTAATCTTTTCCGGGTCGATTTCAATTCCACGATGTCGGACAACGAATCCTAAGAATTTTTCGGAGGTGACGCCAAAGGCGCATTTTAAGGGATTCATCTTAAGGTTAAATTGTCTTAATCGTTCGAAAACAATTCTCAAATCATACAGGTGGTTTTCCTTTACTTTGCTTTTGATGACCACATCGTCCACGTAGCATTCGACTTGATTGTGGATGAGATCATCAAAAATTCTTGTCATTGCTCTCTCGGTAGGTTGCTCCCGCGTTCTTCAGTCCGAATGGCATCACCGTGTAGCAAATTACTCGATCGGCGTTCGAATACCGTAAGCTTTTCATCTTCCGGAGCCATTTTTATCTCGGTTGTATCCCGAAGATCCATCCATGAATGAAAATATTTCATGTGTCGAAGCAATGTCGATCATTAATTCGGGATCGGTAGAGGGAATTCATCTTTTGGACATGCCTTGTTTAAATCTCTCGAAGTCCACACAAATTCCGATCCGACCATTCTTCTTTCGATCGGCACCACATTGGCTAACCAAGTCGGGTATTGTTCTTCACGGACAAATTTAGCTTCTATTAGCTTTTTAACTTCGGCTATGACTTGTTGTTCGATTTCTAGACGCATTCTTCCGGGACCTTGTCCGATCGGGGACGAGGTAGGATCCACTCCTAGCTTATGGACCGCGACCTCTCGGAGCTAATCCCGGCATCTCATCGTAGCTCCAAGCAAAACAAGTCTTTAAATTCCATTAATAACTTGATTATTTCTTCGAGTCTTCTTTATCGAGTAAGGAGCTAACAAAGGTAGGTCTAGGTTCTTCGCTAGTACCTAAGTTAACTTCCGTTAACTCATCTATCGTAGATTTAATTTCTTCTTCGAATTCCGTGGAGCATCTCCAATTTGTAAATCTTTGAGTTCGTCTGTAGTTTCCATGCAGTTTTCATTAGACTCGCAAGTGACAACCAAGCAAAATTCAGTATCGTCAACTGATCCTACTGTGCCGAATCCAAGACCATGCTTTGAATTGGGTGGATGACCGGAATTATTCCATAATTTTTCAAAATGTTGTGATTGACCTTTTGTCCATTGTCGAGGTAAGAAACCACGTTGAATTAAATTTTGAACACAGGGAGAGTACCACTCAAAAGGTAATTCCATTAATTCTCGATGAAGTGACATCTTCGAATTGTACATTATTTTCAGTTTTGGAGGAAGAAGCACCACGGTAGAATTTAATTGGCTTTGTACCGTCGCTACGTACCTCTTTGACCACCATACCCTCGATCTTGCTAGACTGGATTGGGGTTAGGGTCATAGTATGTACGTAGTGGTTAATCTTTTCGTACATTGATTTGTATTCTTCGTTCTTCTCATCTTCGAGAGAGATCTTGAATTGCGGCTTCTTCGACTTATTGTCGTCGCTTCTTGTTTGATTTCTTTTTCTTCTTCAAAACTATCTTCCCAATCAACATTGATGGTCGGTTTCCTCTCGTCCAATCCGT
Source organism: Papilionanthe hookeriana x Papilionanthe teres (assembly GCA_022702705.1). NCBI lineage: Eukaryota > Viridiplantae > Streptophyta > Magnoliopsida > Asparagales > Orchidaceae > Papilionanthe > Papilionanthe hookeriana x Papilionanthe teres. The sequence continues at coordinate 63,939,247 of CM040435.1, read as the reverse complement.
CCTAACATCTCTACCACGACCTCATCCCCGGCCTCGACCTCGGATGCGAGTTGTGGAGAAACCTTCACCATCTCGCCGGAAGGGAGTGGTGAGTGACTCGTTGGACTAGAACTTCAGGTTCTTCGTTGTCCCGAACTTTCTTTACTTCATTCGTTATGGTATCTCTGGAGAAAATTGTTTTCTTCAGAGGTGCATAATAAGCTGCATCTTCATGGATTCCAATTTCATGTACGGAGAATGGTTGTAAGTAACCTTTGATGCACTGTTCCCCTCCATCGTAGTATTTGATGCAATGATGTAGAGATGATGGTACCATCCTATTTTCATGTATCCATGGTCGGCTCAGTAGAGCGTTGAACGACGTTTCTGAATCAATTATGTGAAATTTTGCGGTTGTCTTTGCTAAGTCACCGGTCTTCATTAGTAGTGTTATTGATCTTAGGGCTCTTTCTCCTTTCTGGTTGAATCCTCTTAATAACATTTTGTCGGCCTCGAGCTCACGAGCATCAATTTCCAAGTATGCTAGTGTTTGAAGACTCATTATATCGATTGATGCTCCTGGATCCACCAATACTCCGGAGAGCGTAAACTTCCCAATTGTAACTCGAAATGTACAACGGTCGGTTGTGATCCGCCGTCCCAGTAGTAGGTCATTGTCCGTGAAGGTAACACCTCGCTCGTTCCTTTAACGAACAAACCTCATCTAAGGAATCTCCGGCCATTTGAGCTAAGCAAATTTCGGATCAAGTAAGGCTTTGATCGAGCTTCTCTCATCTCCTTTGATAAGATGAGAGCGTCGTAAATGCTCGCCTTGGCCGGTAGTTTCCTAAGATGGGCTAGCACGTTGTAGTCCACTTTATTTTCATGTGTCTCGGCTTCTTCTCGAATGAGTATTTCTTCTGCCAGGGTTGGTTCTTCCTGAACAACCACCTGCTTTCCTTTGTCTTTTGGACCCATTCTCGGAGGTAGAACTCTTCCACTTCTTAAGTTGACTTCTGTAATTTCTTCTGAATCTAGTGTTGAGCTTGTCGGTGTCTCCTCCTGAATCGGAATGACAGGCTCTTCCGGATTAACTTCGAATCCGAAGGCTCTAACTCTATTGTGATCGGAGCTCCTCGAAACTCGCAGATAGATTCGTTGCTTCGTTGAACTCTCGTAGCCTCCTCGATGGATGTCTTCTTCGTTATTTTGCTCGTCGAGATCGTGTATGATTTGAGAATTGTCGTTGGTATCAAAATCGATGTCCGGATTGTCGCTAGTTACGTAATTGTTAGAAATAGTCAAAACGTAGCCAACGCCATCACCCTTATCATTATATGATCCCACCAAAGTGAGCAGATAATCATACAGAGTCAGAGGTTCGAGGGATTTCTCCCCCGAATCAGAAACAACTATCCTACGATAAGCAGCCCCTAGTCTAGCCTTAGGAGCCTCGGTCCTCTCTTCTTCGTCGATTTTCTTCTTCTCTTCAATCGCCTCCTGTTGAGGTGGTTCTTCTATCGCAAGTGATTGTGCCGACTTGGCAGGTTTCGAACTCTGAATTGAAGCTCGCACCGAAGTGGTTTGGATGCTATCTAAAATCTTTTTTGAAGACCTCGTCCAAGCGGTAGTCCATCCATCGTCGGCCGTATGAGGATCTATCGGAATGATGGGATCAGCTGAGATAACATTAACGGAACCTCCTTTCTAGGGTTCCTTCATGTACTCCTTCGGGATTGTTATATTCCCTTTCCGAAGGTTGTCGTTGAGCCAACTTTTCAAGGTAATGCAATCTTCTATCTTGTGCCCAAGCATCCGGTGGTAGGGGCAAAAAGTTGGGATCACCTTTCTTGTTGACTTCCTCTCGGTCTTTTAGGCTCATGCAGCTCGGAAATCCGGAGTCTTCATCGACTACGGAACATTTTCGGCATCGCTTCATTCTTGAACGGATATTCTCTCGCTCGAAGCTCCCTTAATGTACGTTGCGGACGAGGTGGTTGTTCATATCGTGGAGATGACCGATAGCCGGGTCGGGGTTGCCGGTAATTTTGTTGAGGTTGCTGCGGCCGTTCGTGACGATATTCGCATCGGCTGCTTGCCCTTGTCGACCGCTCGCAACGATCCTCGATTTCTTTTCAAAAGTCTTCACAGTGCTTTTGCTCGTCCGTCTTGTCGGCGAAACTTAATTGCTTCGCCTCTTCTTGCAAGCTTCCGGCCTTGCTTAACAACTTCTCGAAAGTCTTAATAGTGAATCCTTTGAGGAGAAGTGCTATCGGGCCGTGAATGCTTTTAAGTAAGATGCCGACCGCATGTTGTTCTTGTAGTCGTGGTTCACACTTCATGCTTAAGTTCCTCCATCGAAGTATGTAATCCACCAAAGTTTCATTCGGCCTTTGTTTCTCTACCACTAAATCACCTATGGTGATGTGGTGCCGAGCTCCGCCGAATCGCTCGATGAAGAGGTTCTCTAGTTCCGAGAACGTCTTCACCGAACCATTTGGTAATTCTACATACCGGCCGAAGGCGATTCCTCGACAGTGCCGCCGACAAACCGTCGGAAGAGTAATGCATCGCTCCCGCCGCATTGCAACAACCGGCACGAAAGTGTGCAACATGCCGTCGGGGGTTCCTGGTTCCATCGAAGGTCTCGAACGGAGGTGGTACGAAGCCTTTGGGGTACCGGACAACGTCGAATTCTTCGGGTAAGGTCTACCCGTCCGAATGGATGTCCCGCTCTTCGATTGTGCTAAGGCTTCTCGCACTCGCCGTTCCACCAAGCTCTTGATATCCTTTTCGTGGATCATACGTTGTGTTGTATCCTTCTTCACTCGATCATCCCCGTTGACGGATGTAATCTCCTTTCCTCCATCTACAATGTGAATGACCTCCGGGGGTGTCTCTCTTGTGGTCGCACTTCGACTCCGGAGAGTGGCCGCAGCTGCGCCCATCTCTTCCATCCTTTTCGCCATTCGAGCGATCGTGTCGTCTTTCTCCCGAAGCCGCCTTCTCATCGCCCGGCTCCTCTCTTTCGCGGTCGCACGAGCACCTTGCGAAGCCGATGAAGCTCGTGTTTCGACCATGTTGATTTCTCGCATATTCGTCGTCCATGAATTCCGATGAATCAATCTCATCTCCGAACTTTTCTTCTCTTTCTTTTGCTAATCGTCTGGATATCGGTTCTCAACTTTTCCATGGCATCTTCTAGCGGGGCTTTCGTGTGTCCTCGCGGTTGTCATGTGATAGCCGCCGGGTCCCCTTTTCACGAGTCCCCTTTATCGCAAGAAGACTTTCTTCGCATTCAAGTCTCTCGGCGAGACTTTCTTCCTCGGCTATTGTTTCAATCTCAATCGCCCGAGTAGTGGGACGCCATACCATCCTTCTAGCGACAGAAGGTCCAGGACCGGATGGTCCGTTCGCCAAATGCTGAAGGTGGTATCCTCCCTAATCCGTAATCCTGAGACGACGACAGGCGGACTAGCCTTCATTCTTTTACTTGGCTTTTCTGTCATGATGGCGGGTTCTACTCGGGGCCCAAGACGGGATTTGACTGGCACCCGCCCTATCCTAAATGATTAAAATTTAAAATGTGCCATTTTGGTGAATTTTATTATTTTTTGTGATTTTTATTATTTTTTAATTATTAAAATATTAAAATAATACAAAAAATCAACTTTTTTAGAAAATTGAAATTTTAATTTTCTTAAATTCCCCTAATATTAGAGAGGCTCCAAAACCAATTTGGTGAATTTTTTAAAAGTATTTTGAAAGTTATGAATTTTTAAAGTTTAAATTGACTAAATGGCTTAATCAACCCATTTAGTAGGGCTAACCAAGTCCAATTGACCTCAAATTTTTATGGTAGATTCCTCTGATCCTAAAGGTCAGTGGAGAATTGATTTCAAATCAATTTGATGTATGGTTAGCTCTAATTAATTAGAGATCCATTTTGGGTGTTTAAGCCAATTAGGGTTATTCCAAGTGAGTTAACTCAAAATATATTTTTCATAGGGTCCTCTGCTCCTAAGGAACATCACAAAATTTTCCTAGAATTAATTTCACAACATGCTATTTATTGGAATTAAAATACTCAAAACAGTAACATGAATTTGAAAAATCAATAACTTTTCATAGGATGGCCTCGACTTTGGAAAATTCGTGGAATGTTCCTAAATTCAGAGGCTTCAAAAGCCCTATGGTCTCTTGCCATGGTGAATTGTATACATGCATGGAGAATTAAAAATATGCAGAGGGTAAATAAATTATTAAAAATAAAATACTTGATGAAATTAAATAATTTCTTCTCCACATTATTCTCCTCTCGTTCACCGAGCAAGAGGGTATTTTTATTTTATTTTTATGATTTTCCTACACAAAGTTATGAATTTTGAAGTTTAGGGAATTAAATAAATAGAAAATACACCTAATTTTCTATTTATCCACGCGGCGCCGCGTCATCCTCGGCATCTCCGAACGCACACGCGTCGCGCTCCCATTCGACGCCGCCATCTGAGTCAGCAGCCCGGGCCCCGCGGTTCTCGTACCGTCTCCCCGATCCGACGCCATCCGAGCCGTCCGTCCGCGCGTGTATTGAATGGACCGCATCCGTTCATCGTCCCCGAGCGTCCTCACCCGAGAGCCGTCCACACTAAATCCCTAAGATCTCACTCAATACTCAATGGATTTTTATGTTCTTATGCTTCTATGGATTCGTCTCGAGAAGACGAACACATCTATACAGCTTTATGTGGGATGAAATTTACGCAAAAAAATGGAGAATGTTCGAAGCTCGGGAAGAAGAGTGAGGCCATACCTTTGCTCGCAGAAGTGTGGCTTCGATCCGAGAGTTGTTGCACCTTCGATTGGATCCCAGCAAGCTCCGCATGAAGTCTCCCGGTCGCAGTGGATTGCCTAGGTAAGATTTTGACCACGACCGATCACAAAGCTTGGAGGCCGGAGCAATCGGGTGGCCCGGAGATGGGGCTTTTGATGGTGGACACCTTCCCTCGGTCCGGTGAAGGTGTAGAACCAATCAATGTGGGGATTGGCTCACCGTGGAGAAGTGTCCCGGTTTTGGGCCTAGATTTCAACTCGAAATCGAGCTCACGAGAGAAGAAATGGCAGGGGGATCTCAGTGGGGATCAAGTGCTTCGTGTATGGGGAGGAGTCCGGAACAATTTTGCAGAAGTTTCCTTAAGGTTTTTTTTCAGCACCTCTCATGGCCGAGAGGGGGTGGTGTTTAAATAAGAGAGGGTGGAGGGCCTCCCAGGGAGAGTTAGGGCTTGGGATCAACTGCTTAGGTCAAGGGCAGAACAACCACAATGGCCACTGGGGATGGGGCAGCTCAACAAGGGAGAATTCCAAAGTTGGCTCACATGTGAGCTCTCGGCCTGGTGGTTTCCGGCGGCTGTGGTGGCTGGCCGGCCAGGGTCAGGTCACCCTCAAGGTCGGGGAGGTCAGGGCTGGAAGTTTGTGCAGTCAATTGGCCATGGACATGTGTAAAAGAGTCGAATTGAAATGGAATGGGGATGAGCTCATTTTGGGTCCAAATGGGTCAACCCACCTTTTGGGCTTGGTTCACCTCCCCATGGCTGATTTGGGCTGAGGGAAGATCAGATGGATCAGCTAGGAAAGGGTGGAGAAGTCACCATCCATGAATATTTTGATTAAACATGGATTAAGGCGAAGCATTAAAAGGGATAAAACCTTTTTAAGGGGGCTTAAAAGAGGATCCTCCTTTTGCCATTAGTGGCTTGATCACATGTCAAGCCTTCCATGGCTTCATGTGGCTTGTCCATGGCTTCGCATGGCTCACCTTTGGCTTGGGAAAAGTGGAGTCAATTTCATGGAAATGGATGTAAGAAAAATTTTGGTATTTAGGGTTGATTTGGCATGAGGCTTGATTTGGAATTATTTGATGATGAATTTAGGACTTAGGTAATGGCTTTAATTAAGTGGATGGCAAATGGAGATGTCATGTGGGCTTTAGGGTGGATTTTGGGCTTTTTTGAAATGGTTTTAGATGGGCATTTACGATGGTTTAGGAAAGTGGGCTTTTGAATTTTAAAATGGATTTTGGGATGAAATTTTGGTAAAGGCTTGGGCCAAATAATTGTTGGGTTTAGCTCATAGATGTGTCATGAGTGACTTGAAGCAAATCGGGGTGATTTGGGTTGAATTTGGGCTCTTTAGGTGAATGGGCCAATCTAGGTCAAAGTGGGATAACTTGGGCCAATGTTGGGCTAGGGTTGAAATTGATGTAAAATTAATGTTGAGAAATGTTTATGGGAGTGTTTCAAATAGGTTTTGACTTTGGTTGGGCTTTGATTTTGGGGTTTGGGCTCATTTGGGTTAGGTTTGGGTTTAGGTCAAAATTGGGCCTTTTAGCTTTGGGTTGACTTTGAGTGGGGTTTGGGTCTAAATTTTGGGCAAATCATGTTAGTTTTTTGCTTGTGGGGATGCTAAGGAATATTTAGAAAAGATTTGGGGTTAATTGGAGTTGAATTGGGTGAGTTTGGGTTAGGTTTGGTTATGTGCCAAAATTGGGCCTTAAGCTTCAAATTGAAATTGGGGTCAAATGTCAATCAAATTGGACTTAGATTTTGTCTAAATTGATATTGGGGATGTTGAATTGAAGTTTAGAATTGAATTGGATCAAAATTGAGGTCAATTGGGGTGGTTTGGTTTAACATTGGGTTCACTTAGGGTTAAAATGGACCAAATTGGGGGTTTTGACAAAAGTAGGGTAAATTGACAAAATTGGCCCATGGTGTAGTTAAACAAAATGAAATTGGGAATATTTTGGATTTTATGGAATTTTCTGGGAATTTTCTGAATTTTTGGATTTTGGGTCAAGAGGGGTATTTTGGGTATTTGGAGGGTATTGGGAGGTATTTTTGGAATTTTTGGTATTTTTGGGTATGGATGATCAATTTGAGTGATGTGGAAATTTTTGGGATTGATTTTGGGGAATTTTGGGGAATTTTGGGTAATTTAGGTGATTTTGCAAATTTTGGGTAGTTTCAAGGGCATTTGGTAGGTTAGGCGGGTGTAGGGTCCCGAGGGTCAAAAATTGAAAATTTGGAAAATTGAAGATTGGGTGAATATAAGTGGAATGAAATCATTTTGGTTGAGCCATGAAGCCACATCAAGCCCACATGAACCATGAAGGGACTCATTTAAGGCATTCACTATGTTGTTCCTAACCCTCTTAACCAAGGGCTTAGGGGTTAAGGACCATCCATGTGAATCACCTACATGAGTCAGGAGGTCAAGTTAGGTATGGGTGTAGTTTTAGGAGGTGTGTGAAAGTGTAGTGTATGAGTGTAGTGTGTGTGTAAATCAGCCCCTTCACTGCACTGTGCCACCTGTGGCAGGCCCTATGTGCCAAAGAGTCCTATGTGAACTCATCCTTTAAACTTCCACATTTGATTTCAACCCTTTAGGTGATTAGGGGTCTACAAGTCAAGTTTGTGGAGTTTGCAGGGAGTTAAGAAGTGGTTTGAAATTCTAGATGGTGGATCCCAATTCTAGTCCTCTAAGATAGTCAAAGGAAAAGCCTTAGGCTAGATCCTAAGTACTAAAAAGAAGAAGAGAAGACCTCATCAAAAATGAGGTCAACATGGGGGTACCAAAATTGACTTTTTAGTCAAAAGTTGACTTATTGTGTCAATGGGTTGGTCATTGTGTCAAGGATTGACTATTTTGACTAAAGTTGACTTTTAAGTCAAATGTTGACCTATTGGGTCTATGGTTTGGTCATTGGGGTCAAGGATTGAAGATTTTGACCAAAGTTGACTTGTTGATCAGAGATTAACTTATTGGGTCAATAATTGGTCATTACGTCAAAAATTGACTATTTTGGTCAAAAGTTGGCATACTAGGTTTATGGGTTGGTCATTGGGTCAATGATTGAACATTTTGACTAAAGTTACAAAAGTTAACCTATTAAGGTCAATGAATTGGTCATTTGGTCAAGAAATTACCATTTTGACCAAAGTTAACTTTTTCGTCAAAAGTTGACCTATCGGGTCATTGGGTCAAAAATTGACCATTTTGACCAAAGTTGACTTTTTGGTTAAATTTTGACATATTAAGTCAATGGGCTGGTCATTAGGTCAAGGATTGACCATTTTGACCAAAGTTTACTTTTTAGTCAGAGATTGACTTATCAGGTCAATAATTGGTCATTAGGTCAAAAATTGACTTTTTTGACCAAAATTGAATTTTGGTCAAAAGTTGTCCCATTTGGTCAACGAGAGGTCATTGGGTCAGAAATTGACCATTTTAAATAAAGTTGACTTTTTGGTCAAAAGTGGACTTGTTGGGTCAATGGGGTGGTCATTAGGTCCAAATTTAACTATTTTGACCAAAATTGACTTTTTGGTCCAAAGTTGACATATTGGGTCAGTGGGTCAAGGATTGACAATTTTGACCAAAGTTGAATTTTTGGTCAAAAGTTGACATATTGGGCCAATGGGTTGGTCATTGGGTTAAGGATTGACTATTTTGACCAAAGTTGACTTTTTGGTCAAAAGTTGACCTTTTGGGTCAATGGGTTGGTCATTGGGTCAAGGATTGAGCATTTTAACCAAAATTGACTTGTTGGTCAGGGATTGACTTATTGGGACAATAATTGGTCATTAGGTCAAAAATTGACTATTTTGACCAAAATTAACATTTTGTTCAAAAGTTGTCCTTTGGGTCAATGGGTTAGTCATTGCGTCAATAATTGACCATTTTGACCAATGTTAACTTTTTGGTCAACAGTTGACCTTTTAGTGTCAATGGGTTAGTCATTGGGTCAAAAATTGACCATTTTGACCAAAGTTGACTTTTTGGTTAATAGTTGACCAATTGGGTCAAAGAGTTGGTAATCGGGTCAAGGATTGAACATTTTGACCAAAATTGACTTTTTGGTCAAAGATTGACTTATTGGGACAAGAATTGGACATTAGGTAAAAATTGAAAATTTTGACCAAAATTAAATTTTTGGTTAAAAGTTGAACATTTGGGTTAAAAGGGCAGTCGTTGGGTCAGAAATTGATCTTTTCGAACAAAGTTGACTTTTTGGTGAAAAGTTGACTTATTGGGTCAATGGGGTGGTGATTAGGTCAAAAATTAACTATTTGACCAAAATTGATTTTTTAGTAAAAGTTAATATATTCGGTCAGTGGGTTAGTCATTGAGTCAAGGATTTATCATTTTGACTAAAGTTGATTTTTTGGTTAATAGTTGACAAATAGGGTCAATGGGTTAAGGATTGACCATTTTGACAAAATTTGACTTTTTGATCAGAGATTGACTTATTGGGTCAATAATTGGTCATTAGGTTAAAAAATTGACTATTTGGTCAAAAGTTTACATATTAGTTCAGTGGGTTAGTCATTGGGTCAAGCATTAACCATTTTTACCAAATTTAACTTTTTTGTTAAAAGTTGACCTATTTGGTCAATGAGGTGGTCATTAGGTCAAAAGTTGACAATTTTGAGTAAAATTGACTTTTTTTGGTCAAAAGTAGTCCTTCTGGATCAATGGGTTGCTCATTGGGTCAAGGATTGACCATTTTAACCAAAGTTGACTTTTTGGTCAAAAGTTGACCTATTGGGTTAATGGGTTAGTCATTTGGTCAAGGAATGACCACTTTCAACAAAGTTGACTTTTTGATCAAAAGTTCACATATTGGGTCAATATTGGTCATTTGATCAAAAATTGGTTATTTTGATAAAATTGACTATTTGTTTAAAAGTTGACCTGTTGGGTCAATGAGTTGGTCATTGGGTCAAGAATTGACCATTTTGACCAATGTTAACTTTTTGGTCAAAAGTTGACCTATTAGTGTCAATGGGTTGGTCATTGGGTCAAAAATTGACCATTTTGACCAAAGTTGACTTTTTGGTTAAAAGTTGACCAATTGGGTCAATGGCTTGGTAATCGGGTCAAGGATTGAACATTTTGACCAAAATTGACTTTTTAGTCAGAGATTGACTTATTGGGTCAAGAATTGGTCATTAGGTCAAAATTGAATATTTTGACCAAAATTGAATTTTTGGTTAAAAGTTGAACATTTGGGTTAAAAGGGTAGTCTTTGGGCCAGAGATTGATCTTTTCGAACGAAATTGACTTTTTGGTGAAAAGTTGACTTATTGGGTCAATGGGGTGGTCATTAGGTCAAAAATTGACTATTTTGTCCAAAATTGATTTTTAAGTCAAAGTTAACATATTCGGTCAATGGGTTGGTCATTGAGTCAAGGATTTAACATTTTGACCAAAGTTGATTTTTTGGTTAATAGGTTACCAATTGGGTCAATGGGTTGGTCATTGAGTTAAGGATAGACCATTTTGACAAAATTTGACTTTCTTATTAGAGATTGACTTATTGGGTCAATAATTGGTCATTAGGTCAAATAATTGACTATTTGGTCAAAAGTTGAAATATTGGGTCAATGGGTTGGTCATTGGGTCAAGCATTGACCATTTTTACCAAATTTAACTTTTTTGTTAAAAGTTAACCTATTGGGTCAATGAGGTGGTCATTAAGTCAAAAGTTGACAATTTTGAGCAAAATTGACTTTTTGGTCAAAAGTAGTCCTTTTGGGTCAATGGGTTAGTCATTGGGTCAAGGACTGAGCATTTTAACCAAAGTTGACTTTTTGGTTCAAAAGTTGACCAATTGCGATAATGGGTTGGTCATTTGGTCAAGGAATGACCACTTCCACCAAAGTTGACTTTTTGGTAAAAGTTCACCTATTGGGTCAATATTGGTCATTAGGTCAAAAATTGGTTATTTTGACGAAAATTGACTTTTTTTTAAAGTTGACCTGTTGGGTCAATGAGTTGGTCATTGGGTCAAGAATTGACCATTTTGACCAAAGTTGACTTTTTGGTCAAAAGTTGACCTATTTTGTCACTGGGTTGGTCATTGGGTCAAATATTGATCATTTTGACTAAACTTGACTTTATGGATAAAAGTTGACCTATTAAGTCAATGGGTTGGTCATTGGGTCGAGGATTAACAATTTTGACCAATGCTGACATTTTGTTCAGAGATTGCCTTATTGGGTCAATAATTTATCATTAGGTCAAAAATTGACTCTCTTGACAAAAATTGAAATTTTTGTCAATGGTTGACCCATTTGGTTAACGGGGTGTTCATTGTGTCAGAAATTGATCATTTTGAACAAAGTTGACTTTTTGGTCAAAAGTTGACTTTTTGGGTCAATGGGGTGGTCATTAGGTCAAAAACTAACTATTTTTACCAAAATCTATATTTTGGTCAAAAGTTGACATATTGGGTCAATGGGTTGGTCATTAGGTCAAGGATTGACAATTTTGACCAAAGTTGATTTTTTGATCAAAAGTTTACCAATTGGGTCAATAAGTTGGTCATTTGGTCAAGGATTGACCGTTTTGACCAATGTTGACTTTTTGGTCAAAGTTTGACTTATTGGGTCAATAATTGGTCATTAGGTCAAAAATTGACAATTTTGACCAAAATTTACTTTTTCGTCAAAAGTTGACTTATTGGGTCAATGGATTGGTCATTGAGTCAAGCATTGACCATTTTGACTAAAGTTGACTTTTTTGTCAAAAGTTGACCTATTAGGTCAATGGGTTAGTTATAGGGTCAGAAATTGACCATTTTCGCCAAAGTTAACTTTTTGGTCAAAAGGTGACTTACAAGGTCAATTGGGTGGTCATTAAGTCAAAAAATTGACAATTTTAACGAAAATTGTCTTTATGGTCAAAAGTTCACCCATTGGGTTAACAGGGTGGTCATTGGGTCAGAAATTGAGTATTTTAACCAAAGTTGACTTTTTAGTTAAAAGTTGTCTTATTGGGTCAATGGGGTGCTCATTAGATGAAAAATTGACTAGTTTGACTAGAATTGACTTTTTAGTTAAAAGTTATCTTATTGGGTGAATGGGTTGGTCATTGAGTTTAGCATTGACCATTTTGACCAAATTTAATTTTTTGGTTAAAAGTTGAATTATTGGGTCAATGAGGTGGTCATTTGGTCAAAAATTGACAATTTTGACCAAAATCGACTTTTTTGCTCAAAAGTTGACCTATTAGGTTAAGGGGTTGGTAATTTGGTCAAGGATTGACCATTTTGTCCAAAGTTAACTTTTTGTCAAAAGTTTAACAACTGGTCATTAGGTCAAAAATTGGCTATTTTGACCAAAATTGAAATTTTGGTCAAATTTCGATCTATTGGGACAGAGGGTTGGTCATTGGGTCAAGGTTTTACCATTTTGACCAAAGTTGACTTTTTGGTCAAAATTTGACCTATTAGGTCAGTGGGTTTATCATTGGGTCAAGGATTGACAATTATGTCCAAATTTGACTTTTTGGTCAAAGATTGACTTTTTTTTTGTCAATAATTGGTCATTAGGTCAAAAATTGACTATTTTGACGAAAATTGACTTTTTCTTCGAAAGTTGACCTATTGGGTCAATGAGTTGGTCATTGGGTCAGGAATTGACCATTTTGACCGAAGTTGACTTTTTGGTCAATAGCTGACCTTTTGGGTCACTGGGTTGGTCATTGGGTCTAAAATTGATCATTTTGACCAATGTTGACTTTTTGATTAAAAGTTGACCTATTGAGTCAACGAGTTGGTCATTGGCTCGAGTATTGACGATTTTAACCAAAGTTGACATTGTCTGAGATTGACTTATTGGGTCAATAATTTGTCAATAGGTCAAACATTGACTATCTTGACCAAAATTGAATTTTTTGTCAAAAGTTGACCCATTAGGTTAACTGGGCGGTCATTGTGTCAGAAATTGACCATTTTGAACAAAGTTGACTTATTGGTCAAAAGTTGACTTATTGGGTCAATGGGGTGTTCATTATGTCAAAAATTTAATATTTTGACCAAAATTGAGTTTTTGTTCAAAAGTTAACATATTAGGTCAATGGGTTGGTTATTGGATAATGGATTGACCATTTTGACCAAAGTTGATTTTTTGGTCAAATGTTAACTATTTGGTTCAATTGATTGGACATTGGGTCAAGGATTGACCATTTTGATCAAAGTTAGCTTTTTGGTTACAGATTGAAATTTTGAGATAATAATTAGTCATTAGGTCAAAGGATTGACATATTGGGTCAATGGCTTGGTCATTGGGTCAAGGATTGACAATTTTGATCAAAGTTGATTTTTGGTCAAAAGTTGACCAATTGGGTTAATGGGCTGGTCATCGGGTCAAGGATTGATAATTTTGACCAAAGTTTACTTTTTGTTAAGAGTTTAACTTATTAGGTCAATAATTGGTCATTAGGTCAAACTTTGACTATTTGGACCAAAGTTGATGGTTTTTCAAAACTTGACATATTGGGTCAATGGGTTGGTCATTGGGTCAATAATTGACCATTATGACCAAAGTTGACTTTTTGGTCAAAAAGTTGACTAATTGGGTCAATGGGTTGGTCATTGGGTCAGAAATTGATGATTTTAACCAAAGTTAACTTTTTGATCAAAAGTTGACCTATTGGGTCAATTGGGCGCTCATTAAGTAAAAAATTAACTATTTTGACCAAAATTGCTTTTTTGGTCAAAAGTTGACCTATTTGGTCATTGGGTCACGGATTGACCATTTTGATCAAAGTTGACCTATTGGGTCAGTGGGTCGGTTATTGGGTCAACGATTGACCATTTTTGCCAAGTTGACTTTTTGGTCAGAGATTGACTTTTTAGGACAACAATTGGTAATTAGGTTAAAAATTAACAATTTTACTAAAATTGAATTTTCGTCAAAAGTAGACCCATTAGGTCAATGGGGTAGACATCGAGTCAGAAATTGATCATTTTGACCAAAGGTGACTTTTTGGTTAAATGTTGACCTATAGGGTCAATATGGTGGTCATTAGGTCAAAAATTAACAATATTGACAAAAGTTATCTTTTTGGTCAAAAGTTGACCTATTTTGTCAATGGGTTGGTCATTGGCTCAATGATTGACCATTTTGACCAAAGTTGACTTTTTGGTAATCGAATTATTGGGTCACATTTGGCCATTAGTTCAAAAATTGACTATTTTGACTAAATTGACTTTTTGGTCAAAAGTTGACCTATTGGGTGAATGGGTTGGTCATTGGGTCATGGATTATCCATTTTAACCAAAGTTGACTTTTTGGTCGGAGATTGACTTATTGGGTGAATAATAGGTCATTAGGTTGAAAATTGACTATTTTGATTAAAATTGAATTTTGGGTCAAATGTTGACCCATTGAGTGAATAGGGTAGCCATTGCGTCAGAAATTGACAATTTTGACAAAATTTAACTTTTTCGTGAAAAGTTGACATATTGGGTCAATGAGGTTTTCATTCGGTCAAAAATTGACAATTTTAACCAAAAATAACTTTTTGGTTAAAAGTTGTCTTTTTGGGTCAATGGGCTGCACATTGGTCCAAGGATTGACCATTTTGACCAAAGTTTACTTTTATTTCAGAGAATGATTTATTAGCTCAATAATTGATCATTAGGTCAACAATTAACTATTTTGACCAAAATTGACTTTTTGTTCAAATGTTGACCTATTTGGTCAATAAGTTGGTCGTTAGGTCAAGAAATTACCATTTTTACCAAAGTTAACTTTTTCCTCAAAAGTTGACTTATTGGCTCAATAGGTTGGTAATTGGGATGGTCATTGGGTCGAAGATTTTAAACAAATTTAATTTTTTGGTTAAAAGTTGACTTATTGGGTCAATGAGGTGGTCATTAGGTCAAAATCAGCTGATTTTATGTAAATCGATTTTTTTGCTACAAAAGTTGACTCTATTAGGTTAATGGATTGTGTAATTTGGTCAAGGATCGACCATTTTGACCAAAGTTAACTTTTTGTCAAAGTTCGACTCTCGGTCATTGTGTCAAAATTGCGTATTTTGACCAATATTGACTTTTTGGTCAAAATTCGATCTATTGGGACAGAGTGTTAGTCATTGGGACAACGATTTACCATTTTGACCAAAGATAACTTTTTGGTCGAAATTTGACATATTAGGTCAGTGGGTTTGTCATTGGGTCTAGAATTGACAATTATGACCAAATTTGGCTTTTTCGTTAAAGATTGACTTTTTTGGTCAATTATTGGCCATTGGTTAAAAATCGGTTTATTTTGATGTAAAATTTTCTTTTTCTTTAAAAGATGACTATCAGGTCGATGAGTTGGTCATTGGGTCGGGAATTCACCATTTTGACCGAAGTTGACTTTTTGGTCAATAGCTGACCTTTTGGGTCACTGTGTTGGTCTTTGGGTCAGAAATTGATCATTTTGACCGAAGTTGACTTTTCGATTAAAAGTTGACCTATTGAGTCAACGGGTTGGTAATTGGCTAGAGTATTGACGAGTTTAAACAAAGTTGACATTTTGGTTTGAGATTGACTTATTGGGTCAAAAATTTGTCATTAGGTCAAAAATTGACTGTCTTGACCAAAATTGAATTTTTTGTCAGAAGTTAACCCATTAGGTTAAACGTGGGCGTCATTGTGTTAGAAATTGACCATTTTGAACAAAGTTGACTTTTTGGTCAAAAGTTGACTTATTGGTCAAAAGTTGACTTATTGGGTCAATGGGGTGTTCATTATGTAAAAAATTTACTATTTTGAGCAAAATTGACTTTTTATTTAAAAGTTAACATATTGGGTCAATGGGTTTGGCATTTGATAATGGATTGACCATTTTGACCAAAGTTAACTTTTTGGTCAAATGTTAACCAATGGGTTCAATTGATTGGTCATTGGGTCAAGGATTGACCATTTTGACCAAAGTTAGCTTTTTGGTTACAGATTGAAATTTGCGATAATAATTGGTCATTAGGTCAAAAGTATTGACATATTGGGTCAATGGCTTGGTCATTGGGTCAAGGATTGAACATTTTAATCAAAGTTGAATTTTTGGTCAAAAGTTGACCAATTGGGTCAATGGCCTGGTCATCAGGTCAAGGATTGATAATTTTAACCAAAGTTTACTTTTTGGTAAGAGTTTGACTTATTAGGTCTATAATTGGTCATAGGTCAAAGTTTGACTATTTGGACCAAAGTTGATAGTTTTGTCAAAACTTAACATATTGGGTCAATGGGTTGGTCATTGGGTCAAGAATTGACCATGATGACTAAAGTTGACTTTTTGGTCAAAAAGTTGACTAATTGGGTCAATGGGTTGGTCATTGGGTCAGAAATTGATGATTTTAACCAATGTTAACTTTTTGGTCAAAAGTTGACCTATTGGGTCAATTGGGTGCTGATTAGGTAAAAAATTAACTATTTTGACCAAAATTACTTTTTTTGTCAAAAGTTGACCTATTGGGTCATTGGGTCACGGATTGACCAAAGTTGACCTAATGGGTCAGTGGGTCGGTCATTGGGTCAACGATTGACCATTTTTGCCAAAGTTGACTTTTGGTGAGAGATTGACTTTTTAGGACAATAATTGGTAATTAGGTCAAAAATTAACAATTTTACTAAAATTGAATTTTCGTCAAAAGTAGACCCATTAGGTCAATGGGGTAGACATCAAGTCAAAAATTGATCGTTTTGACCAAAGGTGACTTTTCGGTTAAATGTTGACCTATTGGGTCAATGTGGTGGTCATTAGGTCAAAAATTATTGACAAAAGTTATCTTTTTGGTCAAAAATTGACCTATTTTGTCAATGGGTTGGTCATTGGCTAAATGATTGACCATTTTGACCAAAGTTGACTTTTTGGTAATCGAATTATTGGTCACATTTGGCCATTAGGTCAAAAATTGACTATTTTGACCAAATTGACTTTTTGGTCAAAAGTTGACCTATTGGGTCAATGGGTTGGTCATTTTTGTCATGGATTGTCCATTTTAACCAAAGTTGACTTTTTGGTCAGAGATTAACTTATTGGGTGAATAATAGGTCATTAGGTTAAAAATTGACTATTTTGATTAAAATTGAATTTTGGGTCAAATGTTAATTCATTGAGTCGACCCTAGGAGTAGTCATTGCGTCGAAATTGACAATTTTGACCAAATTTAACTTTTTTGTCAAGAGTTCGCATATTGAGTCAATGAGGTTGTCATTCAATCGAAAATTGACGATTTTAACCAAAAATAACTTTTGGTTAAAGGTTGTGCCCTTTTGAGATCAATGAAGCTGCACATTGGTCAAGGATTGACCATTTTGACAAAGTTGACTTTTATTTCATAGAATGATTTATTAGCTCGATAATTGATCATTAAGTCGACATTCACTATTTGACCAAAATTGACTTTGTTGAAAGTTGACTTTATTTGGTCAATAAGTTGGTCATTAGGTCAAGAAATTACCATTTTTACCAAAGTTAACTTTTTCCTCAAAAGTTGACTTATTGGGTCAATAGGTTGGTAATTGGGATGGTCATTGGGTCGAAGATTTTAACCAAATTTAATTTTTTGGTCAAAAGTTGACTTATTGGGTCAATGAGGTGGTTATTGGATGTCAAGCAATTGATAATTTTGACAAAATTACTTTTTTGCTCAAAAGTTGACTTATTAGGTTAATGGATTGGTAATTTGGTCAAGGATTGCCATTTTGACCAAAGTTAACTTTTTTGTCGAAAGTTATTGTGGTCGTTAGATGAAAAATTGGGTATTTTGACGGAATTTGACATTTGAGTCAAAATTCGATCTATTGGGACAGAGGGATAGTCATTGGGACAACGATTTACCATTTTGACCAAAGATAACTTTTTGGTCGAAATTTGACCTATTAGGTTAGTGGGTTTGTCATTGGGTATAGGATTGACACTTATGACCAAATTTGACTTTTTCGTCAAAGATTGACTTTTTTGGTCAATAATTGGTCATTAGATCGAAAAATTACTATTTTGATGAAAATTGACTTTTTCTTCAAAAGTTGATCTATTGGGTCGATCGAGTTGGTCATTAGGTCAGGAATTGACCATTTTGACCGAAGTTGACTTTTTGGTCAATGGCGACCTTTTTAGGTCACATTTAGGTTGGTCTTTAGTGCTAAAATTGATCATTTTGACCGAAGTTGACTTTTTGATTAAAAGTTGACCTATTGAGTCAACGGGTTGGTCATTGGCTAGAGTGTTGACGAGTTTAAACTAAGTTGACATTTTGGTTTGAGATTGACTTATTGGGTCAAAAATTTGTCATTAGGTCAAAAATTGACTATCTTGACCAAAATTGAATTTTTTGTCAGAAGTTAACCCATTAGGTTAACTGGGCGGTCATTGTGTTAGAAATTGACCATTTTGAACAAAGTTGACTTTTTGGTCAAAAGTTGACTTATTGGTCAAAAGTTGACTTATTGGGTCAATGGGGTGTTCATTATGTCAAAAATTTATTATTTTGAGCAAAATTGACTTTTTATTCAAAAGTTAACATATTGGGTCAATGAGTTGGGCATTTGATAATGAATTTACCATTTTGACCAAAGTTGACTTTTTGGTCAAATGTTATCCAATTGGTTCAACTGGTTGGTCATTGGATCTAGGATTGACCATTTTGACCAAAGTTGACTTTTTGGTTACTGATTGAAATTTTGTGATAATAATTGGTCATTAGGTCAAAAATTGACTTATTGGTCAAAAGTTGACTTATTGGGTCAATGGGGTGTTCATTATGTCAAAAATTTACTATTTTGACCAAAATTGACTTTTTGTTCAAAAGTTAACATATTAGGTCAATGGGTTGGTCATTGGATAATAGATTGACCATTTTGACCAAAGTTGATTTTTTGGTCAAATGTTAACTAATCGGTTCAATTGATTGGTCATTGGGTCAAGGATTGACCATTTTGACCAAAGTTGGCTTTTTGGTCACAGATTGAAATTTTGCGATAATAATTGGTCATTAGGTCAAAAATTGACTTTTTATCAAAAGTTGACATATTGGGTCAATGGCTTGGTCATTGGGTCAAGGATTGACCATTTTGATCAAAGTTGATTTTTTGGTCAAAAGTTAACCAATTGGGTCAATGGGCTGGTCATCGGGTCAAGGATTGACAATTTTGACCAAAGTTGACTTTTTTGTAAGAGTTTGACTTATTGGGTCAATAATTGGTCATTAGGTCAAATTTTGAGTATTTTCACCAAAGTTGACAGTTTTGTAAAAACTTGACATATTGGGTCAATGGGTTGGTCATTGGGTCAAGAAATGACCATTATGACCAAAGTTGACTTTTTGGTCAAAAAGTTGACCAATTGGGTCAATGGGTTGGTCATTGGGTCAGAAATTGATGATTTTAACTAAAGTTAACTTTTTGGTCAAAAGGTGACCTATTGGGTCAATTTGGTGGTCATTTGGTAAAAAATTGACTTTTTTGACCAAAATTGTTTTTTTGGTCAAAAGTTGACCTATTGGGTCATTGGGTCACTGATTGACCATTTTGACCAAAGTTGATCTATTGGTTCAGTGGGTCGGTCATTGGGTCAACGATTGACCATTTTTGTCAAAGTTGACTTTTTGGTCAGAGATTGACTTTTTGAGACAATAATTGGTAATTATGTCAAAAATTAAAATTTTTACTAAAATTGAATTTCCGTCAAAAGTAGACCCATTAGGTCAATGAGGTAGACATCGAGTCAGAAATTGATCATTTTGACCAAAGGTGACCTTTTGGTCAAAAGTTAACCTATTGGGTCAATGTGGTGGTCATTAGGTCAAAAATTAACAATATTGACAAAAGTTATCTTTTTGGTCAAAAGTTTACCTATTTTGTCAATGGCTTGGTCATTGGGTCAATGATTGACCATTTTGAACAAAGTTGACTTTTTGGTAACCGACTTATTGGGTCACATTTGGTCATTAGGTCAAAAATTAATTATTTCGACCAAAATCGACTTTTTGGTCAAAAGTTGACCTATTGGTTCAATGTGTTGGTCATTGGGTCAAAGATTGACCATTTTAACCAAAGTTGACTTTTTGGTCAGAGATTGACTTATTGGGTGAATAATAGGTCCTTAGGTTAAAAATTGACTATTTTGATTAAAATTGAATTTTGGGTCAAATGTTGACACATTGAGTCAATGGGGTGGTCATTGCGTCAGAAATTGACAACTTTGACCAAATTTAACATTTTGCTCAAAAGTTGACATATTGGGTCAATGAGGTTGTCATTCGGTCAAAAATTGATAATTTTAACCAAAATAACTTTTTGGTCAAAAATTGTCCTTTTGGGTCAATGGGTTGCTCATTGGTCCAAGGATTGACCATTTTGATCAAAGTTGACTTTTATTTCAGAGTATGATTTATTAGGTCAATAATTGATCATTAGGTCAACAATTGACTATTTTGACCAAAATTGAATTTTTGTTCAAAAGGTGACCTATTTGGTTAATAAGTTGGTCATTAGGTTAAGAAATTACCATTTTGACCAAAGTTAACTTTTTCGTCAAAAGTTGACTTATTGGGTCAATGGGTTGGTCATTGGGTCAAAAACTGACAATTCTGGCCAAAGTTAACTTTTGGTTAAAAGTCGACCTATCGAGTCAATGTGTTGGTCATCGGGTCAAGGATCGACCATTTCACCAAAGTCGACTTTTTGGTCAGAGATTGACTTATTAGGTCAATAATTGGTCATTAGGTCGAAAATTGACTATTTTGACCAAAAATAACTTTTTGGTCAAAAGTTGTCCTTTTGGGTCATTGGGTTGGTCATTGTGTCAAAGATTGACCATTTTGACCAAAGTTGAATTTTATTTCAGAGAATTATTTATTAGGTTAATAATTGGTCATTAGGTCAACAATTGACTATTTTGACCAAAATTGACTATTTGTTCAAAGGTTGACTTATTTGGTCAATGAGTTGGCCATGGAGTCAAGAAATTACCATTTTAACCAAAATTAACTTTTTCATCAAAACTTGACTTATTGAGTGAATGGGTTGGTCATTGGGTAAAAAATTGACTATTTTAACATAAATTGAATTTTGTGTCAAAGTTGACCCATTGGGTTAACGGGTGTTCGTTAGGAAAGAAATTGACCATTTTGAACAAAGTTGACTTTTTGGTCAAAAGTTTATTTATGGGGTTAATGGGGTGGTCATTAGGTCAAAAATTGACTATCTTGAGCAAAATTGACTTTTTAGTCAAAGGTTGACCTATTGGGTCCATGTGTTGTCATTAGGTTGACCATTTTGGCCTAAGTTGACTTTTTGGTCAAAAGTTGACCTAATGGGTCAATGGGTTGGTCATTGGGTCAGAAATTGACCATTTTGACCAAAGTTAACATTTTGGTCGAAAGTTGACCTATTGAGTCAATTGGGTGGTCATTTTGGTAGAAATTGACTATTTTTCCTAAATTGCTTTTTTTGGTCAAAAGTTGTTCTATTGGGTTAACGGGGTGGTCATAGGGTTAGAAATTGATCATTTTGACCCAAGTTGACTTTTTGGTCAAAAGACGACCTATTGGGTCAATGGGGGTACCAAAATTGACTTTTTAGTCAAAAGTTGACTTATTGTGTCATGGTCATTGTGTCAAGGATTGACTATTTTGACAAAAGTTGACTTTTAAGTCAAATGTTGACTCTATCGGTTCAATGGTTCGATCATTGGGTCAAGGATCGACGATTTCGACACAAAGTCGACTTGTTTATCGCAGATAACTTATCGGGACAATAATTGGTCATTATGTCAAAAATTGACTATTTTGGTCAAAAGTTGACATTCTGGGTTTATGGGTTGGTCATTGGGTCAAGGATTGACCATTTTGACCAAAGTTGCAAAAGTTAACCTATTAAGGTCAATGAATTGGTCATTGGGTCAAGAAAATACCATTTTGACTAAAGTTAACTTTTTCGTCAAAAGTCAATTCATTGAGTCGATGGGTTAGTCATCGGGTCAAAATTGTCCATTTTGACCAGAAGTCGACTTTTTGGTTAAAATTTGACCTATTAAGTCAATGGGCTCGATCATTAAGTCAAGGATCGAACATTTCGACCAAAGTTTTCTTTTTAGTCGCAGATCGAATTTATTAGGTCAATAATTGGTCATCGAGTCAAAATCGACTTTTTCGACTAAAATCGAATTCTCGATCAAAAGTTGTCCCATTCGTTAATGGGAGGTCATCGGGTCAGAAATTGACCATTTTAAATAAAGTTGACTTTTTGGTCAAAAGTTAACTTGCTGCGATAAATTGGGTGGTCATTAGGTCCAAAGTCGACTATTTTGACCAAAATCGACTTTTTGGTTCAAAGTCGACATATCGAATCAATGGGTCAAGGATCGACAATTTTGACCAAAGTCGAATTTTTGATCATAAGTTGACATATTGGGCAATGGGTTGGTCATTGGGTTAAGGATTGACTATTTTGACCAAAGTTGACTTTTTGGTCAAAAGTTGACCTTTTGGGTCAATCGGTTGGTCATTGGTTCAAAATTGACTTGTTGGTCAGAGATTGACTTATTGGGACAATAATTGGTCATTAGGTGAAAAATTGACTATTTTGACCAAAATTAACATTTTGTTCAAAAGTTGTCCTATGTGGATCAATGGGTTAGTCATTGGGTCGAAGAATCGACCATTTTGACCAATGTTAACTTTTTGGTCAAAAGTTGACCTATTAGTGTCAATGGGTTGGTCATTGGGTTAAAAATTGACCATTTTGACCAAAGTTGACTTTTTGGATAATAGTTGACCAATTGGGTCAATGAGTTGGTAATCGGGTCAAGGATTGAACATTTTGACCAAAACTGACTTTTTGGTTAGAGATTGACTTATTGGGTCAAGAATTGGTTATTAGTTAAAAATTAAATATTTTGACCAAAATTGAATTTTTGGTTAAAAGTTGAACATTTGGGTTAAAAGGGTAGTCTTTGGGTCAGAAATTGATCTTTTCGAACAAAGTTGACTTTTTGGTGAAAAGTTGACTTATTAGGTTAATGTGGTGGTCATTAGGTCAAAAATTGACTATTTTGACAAAAATTGATTTTTTAGTCAAAGTTAACATATTCGGTCAATGTGTTAGTAATTGAGTCAAGGATTTATCATGTTGACCAAAGTTGATTTTTTGGTTAATAGTTGACAAATTGGGTCAAAGGGTTGGTCATTGGATTAAGGATTGACCATTTTGACAAAATTTGACTTTTTGATCAGAGATTAACTTATTGGGTCAATAATCGGTCATTAGGTTAAAAATCGATTATTTGGTCAAAAGTCGACATATTGGGTCAATTGGTTAGCCATTGGGTCAAGCATTAACCATTTTTACCAAATTTAACTTTTTGTTAAAAGTTGATCTATTCTGGTCAATGAGGTGGTCATTAGGTCAAAAGTCGACAATTTTGAGCAAAATCGACTTTTTTGGTCAAAAGTAGTCCTTCTCGGATCAATGGGTCGGTCATCGGGTCGAGGATCGACCATTTTAACCAAAGTTAACTTTTCGGTCAAAAGCTGACCTATCGGGTTAGTGGGTTGGTCATTTGGTCAAAGAATGACCACTTTCACCAAAGTTGATGTTTTGGTCAAAAGTTCACCTATTTGGTCAATATTGGTCATTTGGTAAAAAATTGGTTATTTTGACGAAAATTGACTATTTGTTTAAAGTTGACCTGTTGGGTCACTGGGTTGATCATTGGGTCAAATATTGACCATTTTGACTGAAGTTGACTTTTTGGATAAAAGTTGACCTATTAAATCAATGGGTTGGTCATTGGGTCAAGGATTAACTACTTTGACCAAAGTTGACATTTTGTTCAAAGATTGCCTTATTGAGTCAATAATTTGTCATCAGGTCAAAAATTTACTATCTTGACCAAAATTGAAAATTTTGTCAATAGTTGACCCATTTGGTTAACGGGGCAGTCATTGTGTCAGACATTGACCATTTTGAACAAAGTTGACTTTTTGGTCAAAAGTTAACTTATTGGGTCAATGGGGTGGTCATTAGGTCAAAAACAAACTATTTTGACCAAAATCTATATTTTGGTCAAAAGTTGACATATTGGGTCAATGGGTTGGTCATTGGGTGAAGGATAGACAATTTTGACCAAAGTTGATTTTTTTATTGAAAGTTTACCAATTGGGTCAATTGGTTGGTCATTTGGTCAAGGATGACCGTTTTGACCAAAGTTGACTTTTTGGTCAAAGTTTGACTTATTGGGTCAATAATTAGTCATTAGGTCAAAAATTGACAATTTTGACCAAAATTTACTTTTTCGTCAAAAGTTGACTTATTGGGTCAATGGGTTGGTCATTGAGTCAAGCATTGACCATTTTGACTAAAGTTGACTTTTTGGTCAAAAGTTGACCTATTGGGTCAAAGTGTTAGTCACAGGGTCAAAAATTAACCATTTTGGCCAAAGTTAACTTTTTGGTCAAAAGTTGACCTACAAGGTCAATTGGGTGGTCATTAAGTCAAAAAATTGACTATTTTAACGAAAATTGTCTTTATGGTCAAAAGTTCACCCATTGTGTTAACGGGGTGGTCATTGGGTTAGAATTTGAGTATTTTGACCAAAGTTGTCAAAAGTTGACCTATTGGGTCAAGGATTGACAATTTTGACCAAAGTAAATTTTTTGATAAGAGATTGACTTATTGGATCTATAAGTGGTCATTAGGTAAAAAATTGACTATTTTGACCAAAATTGACTGTTTTGTCAAAAGTTCGCATATTGGGTTAATGGGTTGGTCATTGGGTCAAGAATTGACCATTTTGAACAAAGTTGACTTTTTGGTCAAAAGTTGACATATTGGGTCAATTTGTTGGTCATTGGGTCAAAGATTGACCGTTTTGATAAAAGTTGACTTTTTGGGCAAAAGTTGACCTATTGGGCCAATAAGTTGGTCATCGGGTTAAGAATTGACCAATTTGAGGAAAGTTGACTTTTTGGTCAAATGTTGGCCTATTGGGTCAATGGGTTGGTCATTGGGTCAATAATTGACCATTTTGACCAAAGTTTACTTATTGGTTAAAAGTTGACATATTGGGTCAATGGGTCAAAAGTTAACATATTGACATATTGAGTTAATCATTGGTCATTAGGTCAAAAATTGACTATTTTGACCCAAATTGAATTTTCGGTCAAAAGTTGACCCACTAGGTTAACGGGATGGTCATTACGTCATAAATTGACGAGTTTGAAAAAAGTTGACTTTTTTGTCAAAAATTGACTTATTGGGTCATTGGGTTCCCAAAATTGACTTTTTCGTCAAAAGTTGACATATTGGGTCAATGGCTTGCTCATTGGGTCAAGGATTGACCATTTTGACCAAAGTTGATTTTTCGATCGAAAGTTTACCAATTGCGTCAATGGTTGGTCTTTGGGTCAAGGATAGACCATTTTAACCAAAGTTGACTTTTTGGTCAGAGATTGACTTATTGGGTCAATACGTGGTCATTAGGTCAAAAATTGACTATTTTGACCCAAATTTACATTTTGGTTAAAAGTTGACCTATTGGGTCTATGGGATAGTCATTGGGTCAAGAATTGACCATTTTCGACTAAAGTCGACTTTTTGGTCAAAAGTCGACCTATTAGGTCAATGGCCGTTCATCGGGTAAGAAAATGACTCAGCTTTTAGCAAAGTGAACTTTTTGGTCGAATGTCGACCTATTAGGTCAATCTGGTGGTCATTACGTCAAAAATTGACTATTTTACTAAAATTACTTTTTCGGTCAAAGTTGACCCATTGGGTAACGGGGAGGTTATTTGGTTTAGAAATTGACCATTTTGACCAAAGTTGACTTTTTGGTCAAAAGTTGACATATTGGGTCAATGGGATAATCATTAGGTCAAAAATTGACTATTTTAACCAAAATTGACTTTTTGGTCAAAAGTTGACATACTGGGTCAGTGTGTTGGTCATTGGTCAAGGAATGACCATTTTGACCAAAGTTGATTTTTTAGTCGAAAGTTGACCAATTAGGTCATTGGGTTGGTCAGTGGGTCAAGGATTGACCATTTTGACTAAAGTTGACTCTTTGGTAAGAGATTGACTTATTGGGTCAATAATTTGTCATTAGGTCAAAAGTTGACTATTTTAACCAAAATTGACTTTTTCGTTAAAAGTTGACCTATTGGGTCAATGGGTTGGTCATTGGATCAAGAATTGGCCATTTTGACCAAAGTTGACTTTTTGGTCAAAAGTTAAACAACCAATTTGACCAAAGTTAAATTTTTGGTCAAAAGTTGACATATGGGTTAACAGGATGATCATTAGGTCATAAATTGACCATTTTGAAAAAAGTTGACTTTTTGGTCATTAGTTGGCATATTTGGTTAATGGGGTGGCATTAGGTCAAAAATTGAGTATTCTGACTAAAATTGACTTTTTGATTAAAAATTGACATATTGGAGCAGTGGTTGGTCATTGTGTCAAGGGCATACCATTTTGACCAAAGTTTATTTTTAGTCAAAAGTTGACCAAGTGGGTCGATGGGTTCGTCATTGCGTTAAGGATTGACCAATTTGACCAAAGTTGACTTTTTGGTCAGAGATTGACTTATTGGGTCAATAATTGGTTATTAGGTAAAAATTGACTATTTTGACCAAAATTGATTTTTTGGTAAAAAATTGGTCTATTGGGTCAATGGGGTGGTCATTGGGTCAAGTATTCACCATTTTGACCAAAGCTGACTTTACCTATTGGGTAAATGGGTTGGCCATTGGGTCAGAAATTGACCATTTTGGCCAAAGTGAACTTTTTTGTCAATAGTTGACTTATGGGGTCAATTGGGTGGTCAATAGGTCAAAAATTGACTATTTTTACCAAAATTGCATTTTTGTTCAATAGTTCACACGTTGGGTTAACAGGGTGGTCATTGGGTCAGAAATTGGCCTTTTTGATAAAAGTTGACTTTTTGGTCCAAAGTTGACATATTTGGTTAGTGGGGTGCTCAATAGGTTAAAAATTGACTATTTTGACCAAAAACTTTTTGTTCATAAGTTGACATACTTGGTCAATGGGTTAAGGATTGACAATTTTGATCAAAGTTGATAGTCAAAAGTTGACCTATTAGTTCAATGGATAGGTCATTGCGTCAAGGTTTGACCATTTTGACCAAAGTTGACTTATTGGTAAGAGATTCACTTATTGGGTCAATAATTGGTCATTAGGTCAAAAATTGACTATTTTGACCAAAATTGAATTTTTTATCAAAAGTTGACCCATTTAGTTAACTGTGTGGTCATTGCGTCAGAAATTGACCATTTTGAACAAAGTTGACTTTTTGGTCAAATGTTGACTTATTGGGTCAATGTGGTGGTCATTAAGTCCAGAGTTATCTATTTTGACCAAAATAGACTTTTTGGTCCAAAGTTGACATATTGGGTCAATGGGTTGGTCAATGGGTCAAGGACTGACCATTTTGACCAAAGTAGACTTTTTTGTCAAAAGTTGATCTTTTGGGTCAATTGGTTGGTCATTGGGTCAAGGATTGACCATTTTGACCAAAGTTAACTTTTTGGTTAAAAGTTGACATATTGAGTCAATGGGTTGGTCATTTGGTCAAGGATTGACCAATTTGACCAAAATTGACTTTTTGGTCAAAAGTTGACCTATTGGGTCAATTGGTTGGTCATTAGGTCAAAAATTGACCATTTTGACCAAAGTTTACTTATTGGTTAAAGTTGACATATTGGGTCAATGGGTCAAAATTTAACAAATTGACATATTGAGTCAATCATTAATCATTAAGTCAAATATTGACTATTTTGACCTAAATTGAATTTTCGGTCAAAAGTTGACCCACTGGGTTAACGTGGTGGTCATTAGGTCATAAATTAACGAGTTTGCAAAAATTTGACTTTTTGGTCAAAAATTAACTTATTGGGTCAATGAGTTCTCATTAGGTTAAAAATTGTCTAGTTTGACCAAAATTGACTTTTTCGTCAAAAGTTGACATATTGGGTCAATGGCTTCCTCATTGGGTCAAGGATTGACCATTTTGACCAAAGTTGATTTTTTGATCGAAAGTTGACCAATTGGGTCAGTGGCTGGTCATTGGGTCAGGGATAGACCATTTTGACCAAAGTTAACTTTTTGGTCAGAGATTGACTTCTTGGGTCAATACTTGGTCATTAGGTCAAAAATTGACTATTTAGACCAAAATTGACATTTTGGTTAAAAGTTGACCTATTGGGTCTATGGGATAGTCATTGGGTCAGGAATTGACCATTTTGACTAAAGTTGACTTTTTGGTCAAAAGTTGACCTATTAGGTCAATGGGCCGTTCATTGGGTAAGAAAATGACCAGTTTGACCAAAGTGAACTTTTTGGTCAAAAGTTGACCTATTGGGTCAATTGGGTGGTCATTAGGTCAAAAATTAACTATTTTACTAAAATTACTTTTTTGGTACCAGAGGTCATTGGGTTAGAAATTGACCATTTAGACCAAAGTTGACTTTTTGGTCAAAAGTTGACATATTGGGTCAATGGGGAAGTCATTAGGTCAAAAATTCACTATTTTAACCAAAATTGACTTTTTGGTCAAAAGTTGACATCTTGGGTCAGTGTGCTGGTCATTGGTCAAGGAATGACCATTTTGACCAAAGTTGATTTTTTAGTCGAAAGTTGACCAATTAGGTCATTGGGTTGGTCAGTGGGTCAAGGATTGACCATTTTGACTAAAGTTGAGTCTTTGGTAAGAGATTGACTTATGGGGTCAATAATTTGTCATTAGGTCAAAAGTTGACTATTTTAACCAAAATTGACTTTTTCATTAAAAGTTGACCTATTGGGTCAATGGGTTGGTCATTGGATCAAGAATTGACCATTTTGACCAAAGTTGACTTTTTGGTCAAAAGTTAAACTATTGGGTCAAAGGGTTAGGCATTGGGTCAGAAATTCACCAGCTAAACCAAAGTTAACTTTTTGGTCAAAAGTTGACCAATTGGGTTAACAGGATGATCATTAAGTCATAAATTGACCATTTTGAACAAAGTTAACTTTTTGGTCAATAGTTGGCATATTTGGTTAATGTGGTGGCATTAGGTCAAAAATTGACTATTTTGACTAAAATTTACTTTTTGGTTAGAAGTTGACATATTGGGGTAGTGGGTTTGTCATTGTGTCAAGGATAGACCATTTTGACCAAAGTTGATTTTTTAGTCAAAAGTTGACCAGTTGTGTCATGGGTTCGTCATTGCGTGAAGGATTGACCAATTTGACCAAAGTTGACTTTTTGGTCAGAGATTAACTTATTAGGTCAATAATTGGTCATTAGGTAAAAAATTGACTATTTTGACCAAAATTGACTTTTTGGTAAAAAAATTGGTCTATTGGGTCATTTGGTTGGTCATTAGGTCAAGAATTCACCATTTAGACCAAAGCTGACTTTACCTATTGGGTCAATGGGTTGACCATTGGGTTAAAAATTGAGCATTTTGGCCAAAGTGAACTTTTTGGTCAATAGGTGACTTATGGGGTCAATTGGCTGGTCAATAGGTAAAAAATTGACTATTTTTACCAAAATTGCTTTTTTGTTCAAAAGTTCACCCGTTGGGTTAACGGATCATCATCGGGTCGAAATCGACCTTTTTGATTAAAGTTGCCTTTTTGGTCCAAAGTTGACATATTTGGTTAGTGGGGTGCTCAATAGGTCAAAAATTGATTCTTTTGACCAAAAATGACTTTTTGGTCATAAGTTGACATACTAGGTTAATGGGTCAATGATTGACCATTTTGATCAAAGTTGATTTTTTAGATAAAAGTTGACCTATTAGTTCAATGGATAAGTCATTGCATCATGGATTGGCCATTTTGACCAAAGTTGACTTTTTGGTAAGAGATTCACTTATTGGGTCAATAATTGGTCATTAGGTCAAAAACTGACTATTTTGACCAAAATTGAATTTTTGGTCAAAAGTTGACTCATTTAGTTAACTGGGTGGTCATTGGGTCAGAAATTGACCATCTTGAACAAAGTTGATATTTTGGTCAAATGTTGACTTATTGGGTCAATGTGGTGGTCATTAGGTCCAAAGTTGACTATTTTGACCAAAATTGACTTTTTGGTCCAAAGTTGACATATTGGGTCGATGGGTTGATCAATGGGTCAAGGATTGACCATTTTGACCAAAGTAGACTTTTTCGTCAAAAGTTGATCTTTTGGGTCAATTGGTCGGGTCATCAGGTCAAGGATTGACCATTTTGATCAAAGTTAACTTTTTGGTTAAAAGTTGACCTATTGAGTCAATGGGTTGGTCATTTGGTCAAGGATTGACCAATTTGAACAAAATTGACTTTTTGGTCAAAAGTTGACCTATTGGGTCAATTCATTGGTCATTAGGTCAAAAATTGACTATTTTGACCAAAATTGACTTTTTGTTCAAAAGTTGACCTATTAGGTTAATGAGCTGGTCATTGGGTCAAGAATTGACCATTTTGGCCTAAGTTAACTTTTTGGTCAAAAGTTGACCATTTGGGTTAATGGGTTGGTCATTAGGTCAAAAATTAACCTTTTTGGCCAAAGTTGACTTTTTGGTTAAAAGTTGACCAACTGGGTTAATGGGATAGTCATTCGGTCAAGGATTGACCATTTTGACCAAAATTGACTTTTTGGTCAGAGATTGACTTATTGGGTCAACAATTGCTCATTAGGTCAAAAATTAACTATTTTGACCAAAATTGAAATTTTGATTAAAAGTTGAACCATTGGGTTAAAAGGTAGTCTTTGGGTATGAAATTGACCATTTTGAACAAAGTTGACTTTTTGGTTAAATGTTGACTAATTAGGTCAATAGGGTGGTCATTAGGTCAAAAATTGACTATTTTGACCAAAATTGACTTTTTAGTCCAAAGTTGACATATTGGGTCAATGGGTTGGTCATTTCGTGAAGGATTAACTATTTTGACCAACGTTGATTTTTTGGTCAATAGTTGACCAATTGGGTTAATGGGTTAGTCATTGGGTCAAGGATTGACCATTTTGACCAAAGTTGACTTTTTGATCAGAGATTGACTTATTGGGTCAATGGGTTGGTCATTGAGTTTAGCATTGACCATTTTGACCAAATTTAATTTTTTGGTCAAAAGTTGAACTATTGGGTCAATGAGGTAGTCATTAGGTCAAAAATTGACAATTTTGACAAAAATTGTTTTTTTTGCTCAAAAGTTGACCTATTAGGTTAATGGGTTGGTAATTTGGTCAAGGATTGACCATTTTGACCAAAGTTAACTTTTTTGTCAAAAGTTCAACTACTGGTCATTAGGTCAAAAATTGGCTATTTTGACAAAAATTAACATTTTGGTCAAAATTTGATCTATTGGGACAAAGGGTTGGTCATTGGGTCAAGGCTTTACCATTTTGACCAAGTTGACTTTTTGGTCAAAATTTGACCTATTAGCTCAGTGTGTTTGTCATTGGGGTCAAGGATTGACAATTATGTCCAAAGTTGACTTTTTGGTCAAAGATTGACTTTTTTGGTCAATAATTGGTCATTAAGTCAAAAATTGACTATTTTGTCAAAAATTGACTTTTTCTTCAAAAGTTGACCTATTGGGTCTATGAGTTGGTCATTGGGTCAGGAATTGACCATTTTGACCGAAGTTGACTTTTTGGTCAATAGCTGACCTTTTGGGGTCACTGGGTTGGTCATTGGGTCTAAAATAGATCATTTTGACCAAAGTTGACTTTTTGATTAAAAGTTGACCTATTGAGACAACGGGTTGGTCATTGGCTCGAGTATCGACGATTTTAACCAAAGTCGATATTTTGGTCCGAGATTAAATTATCGGGTCAATAATTTGTCATTACGTCAAAAATCGACTATCTCGACCAAAATTGAATTTTTTGTCAAAAGTCGACCCATTTGGTTAATCGGGCGGTCATTGTGTCGAAATCGAACATTTTGAACAAAGTTGACTTTTTGGTCAAAAGTTGACTTATTGGTCAAAAATTGACTTATTGGGTAAATGGGGTTTTCATTATGTCAAAAATTTACTATTTTGACCAAAATTGACTTTTTTTTCAAAAGTTAACAGATTAGGTCAATGGGTTGGTCATTGGATAAGGGATTGACCATTTTGACCAAAGTTGATTTTTTGGCCAAATGTTAACCAATTGGTTCAATTGATTGGTCATTGGGTCAAGGATCGACCATTTTGACCAAAGTTTGCTTTTTGGTCACAGATTGAAATTTTTCGAAAATAATTGGTCATTAGGTCAAAAATTGACTTTGTCATCAAAAGTTGACAAATTAGGTCAATGGCTTGGTCATTGAGTCAAGGATTGACCATTTTGATGAAAGTTGATTTTTTGGTCAAAAGTTGACCAATTGGGTCAATGGCCTGGTCATTGGGTCAATGGCCTGGTCATTGGGTCAATGGCCTGGTCATTGGGTCAATGGCCTGGTCATTGGGTCAATGGCCTGGTCATTGGGTCAATGGCCTGGTCATTGGGTCAATGGCCTGGTCATCGGGTCAAGGATTGACAATTTTGACCAAAGTTGACTTTTTGGTAAGAGTTTGACTAATTAGGTCAATAATTGGACATTAGGTCAAAATTTAACTATTTGGACCAAAGTTGATAGTTTTGTCAAAACTTGACATATTGGGTCAATGGTTTAGTCATTGGGTCAAGAAATGACTATTATGACCAAAGTTGACTTTTTGGTCAAAAAGTTGACTAATTGGGTCAATGGGTTAGTCATTGGGTCAGAAATTAATAATTTTAACCAAAGTTAACTTTTTGGTCCAAAGTTGACCTATTGGGTCAATTTGGTGGTCATTAGGTAAAAAATTAACTATTTTGACCAAAATTTCTTTTTTGGTCAAAAGTTGACCTATTGGGTCATTGGGTCACGGATTGACCATTTTGACCAAAAGTGAACTATTGGGTCAGTGGGCCGGTCATTGGGTCAACGATTGACCATTCTTGCCAAAGTTGACTTTTTTGTCAGAGATTGACTTTTTAGGACAATAATTGGTAATTAGGTCAAAAATTAACAATTTTACTAAAATTGAATTTTCGTCAAAAGTAGACCCATTAGGTCAATGGGGTAGACATCGAGTCCGAAATTGATCATTTTGACCAAAGGTGACTTTTTGGTTAAAAGTTGACCTATTGGGTCAATGTGGTGTCATTAGGTTAAAAATTAACAATATTGACAAAAATTATCTTTTTGGTCAAAAGTTGACCTATTTTGTCAATGGGTTGGTCATTGGGTCAATGATTGACCATTTTGACCAAAGTTGACTTTTTTGTAATTGTCGGCATATTTTTAGGTTGTGTGTTTTATTTTGAAAAGGGGGTCGCCTAACAGAAGTTGTCGGCGAATTTTTAATTTAATTTAAATAAAAAATTTTGAAAAGTAAGTATTTGATTTTGAAAATAATTTTAAATTTGAAGGTTTTAAGATATGAGATTAAACCGATCTCACATCCCAAATAGTTTATATAAACGAGCACCGCACCACAAACCGTGTATCTCTCCCTAAGGATAGACACACAGTGCTTCGACGGTGGGGCTCGATTAAATAAACTAGAAGATTTGTGACATCCGTTTGGTCTCGCGAACCAATTTTATAAGCCGACAAATTCCCCGCTTAATATGAAAGTATTAAAAAGGGTTTATATTACTCCGGGTTCTTTTAAAATTCCCTATAAGGGCAAGCCCCTATAGTTAATTACATCTTAAGTGATGGGAATCACCTAAGAAAACTCTCGATAATAATCAATAATTCTCGCTCTCAAGGATTTCAAAGTTTAAGTTTTCAAGGGATTGAATTTTGGAATTTCAATAGGGAATGGATCAAATTTGGAACATTTTGTTTTGGGAATCCAAAGGAAGAAAAGTAGGAGAAATCACGGATTCGAAGCGAACTTCGGTAATTTCCCGACTATCCTATTGTTTGGCTTCGAGTTTAGGAAAGTCCTAATATTTATTTAAACGTTTTGATCTCGCTAATTTTAATTAATTAGGGCTTATATTTGTATGATAAAATCAAACAAATAACCTCGAAGATGTGAGGGTTTATTGTCGTACCGGACGACTACCTCTGAATCCTAAGACCGGTTAGGGCTTAATTTGCAATGCAAGTGCCTAACGAAGAGTCGAGGATTTATGTTGCACTAGTGCAAACTACCTCGAAGTCCTATGGCTTTGTTATTTAATTTTAGGAAAGTTTTGCTGAAGTAGACTCAGGTTTTACTGATGACGATGGTCGTGCTGCCCACCATGCTCCGAGCTCCTTGTTGTTGCAGAGGTTAAATTTTAGAAGTCATAAATCAGGGAATGAGAAATGTGTTTTGGTTTAGAGAAAATCTTAATTTCCAAGTGTTTTCAATACTTTAATTAAAACAAATCTTAAAGTTGATTATAACGACACCGGTTAAGATCCCACGGTTCCATCCTTCCGACATCATTATTTTTATCGGATTCACTTAGTCCAAATGAATTTGCTAAACTCAACCGAATGAGTTCCACACTTTCATTTAGACTGTGGGAAATCCCGTTAGCAACACGTAGGTTACATCATCCGAGGTATTCCCGATCATCCAACAGGACGTTTTAATTTAATTGTTATTGTAGTTTTGTGTTCTGTTATCTTGCTCAGTGAATTAATCGTCCAAGAATCTCAAGTTTTGTTATCTTGCTCAGTGAACTAGGACATTTGAATATCCTATAGGTGAAGTAACATTTCATTTAATATTCTGTTTAGGAGTTATGATAACTAAAGCTTTTGAGGGTAAATTGGTGTTCAAATGGTTTGTGATTTAGTTTAATTTCCATTAATGGGTTTAAATTTAGAATAGTGTTCAAGTTGCTTTATATTTAATTTCTTTATGTCTTAGGTGATGTTATATTTAATTCAATTTAATTTAACTTTAATTTAATTTAATCTTTAATTTAATTTAATTCAATTTAATTCAATTTAGTTTGATTTGATGTTAAATTAAATTAATTTGATTTGATTTAATTTTAATTTAATTTGATTTAATTTAATTTAATTTAATTTAATTTAATTTTAATTCATTTAATTTAATTTTTAATTTGGTTTAACTTAATTTAATTTGGTTTTATTTATTTAATTTAATTTAATTTAATTCATTTAATTTAATTTAATTTGTTTATTTAATTTAATTTAATTTAATTTTTAATTTAATTCAACTTTTAATTTTAATCTAATTTAATTTAATTTAATTCAATTTAATTTACTTAATTTAATTTTATTTTTAATTTTAAAAAAAATTTTTTTAAAAGAGTTTAATAATTTAATTTTAGTTTAATGATTAAGTCTTTTAATATATTTTAAATTTGAGTTATCATTTTAATTAAGAATTGAATATTAATGAGATAATTAATTTAGGGATTTTTAAATTAAAGAATAAATCTCTTCCTAATAATATCCCTATTTTAATAATTCCAATTTTATTATTCTTCCAAATTTAATCAACTATTTAATTAAGGTTTAATCATTTTAAATTGCTTAATGGGTTTCTACCCTTTAATCATTTAAGTTTCAATCATCCAAATCAGATTAAGATCAAATATTTTACTTGTTAATTTTTTATTAAACCTAAAGTTTTAATTAATGATTAAAAATTTTAATTACCACTTTACCCTTTAAGCTTAATAATTTCATAACTCACTAAATTGAACTCAAATGAACTTAAAATCTTTATGTGACTTCACTCATATGTCAATAAAGACATGAGAGGAGAAAATGTGATTTTTCTGTGTTTAATTTATTTATATAATTATTTTTGGTGGAAAATAGAGATTTCCAAGGAAAATTTAATAACATGACCAAGGGAAAGTTTCTCTCCTTAAGAAAATTAGGGGACATTCCTAATGACCAGAGGACCACTTGGACCAATTTTGGTGATTTTTTGAATTATATTATTTTTATTATAATTATTTTAAGTTTTGGAATGTTAATTAATTTAAAAATAAAATAAATGTTGAAAAATAAATTTTATATTTTTCAAAAATCTATCTGATATCAAGGAAATTAGAGAATTAAATTTTACAATTATCTGATTTTTCTATGATTTATTATAATTATTTTAGTAAAAATGCTAGAAAATACATTTTTTTAATTTTAAAATTACCCTAGGGCTTTAAAATTTAATATCTCACTAAATAGACCTAAGAAAAATATGGGGTTTGTTCCTAAGTGATTAAAATTCAAAATGTGACATTTTGGTGAATTTTATTATTTTTGTGATTTTTATTATTTTTTAATTATTAAAATATTAAAAAAATATTAAAAATCAACTTTTTTTAGAAAATTGAAATTTTAATTTTCTTAAATTCCCCTGATATCAGAGAGGCTCCAAAACCAATTTGGTGAATTTTTAGAAAGTATTTTGAAAGTTATGAATTTTTAAAGTTTAAAATGACTAAATGGCTTAATCAACCCAATTAGTAGGGCTAACCAAGTCCAATTGACCTCAAATTTTTATGGTGGGTTCCTCTGATCCTAAAGGTCAGTGGAGAATTGATTTCAAGTCAATTTGATGTATGGTTAGCTCTAATTAATTAGAGATCCATTTTGGGTGTTTAAGCCAATTAGGGTTGTTTTAAATGAACTAACTCAAAACCTATTTTTCCTAGGGTCCTCTCGGTCATAAGGAATATCACCAAATTTTCCTAGAATTTATTTCACAACATGCTATTTATTGGAATTAAAATACTCAAAACAAGTAACATGAATTTGAAAAATCAATAACTTTTCATAGGGATGGCCTCCGACTTTGGAAAATTCAGGGAATGTTCCCAAATTCGGAGGCATCAAAAGCCCTATGGTCTCATGCCATGGTGAATTGTATACATGCATGGAGAATTAAAAATATGCAGAGAGTAAATAAATTATTAAAAATAAAATACTTGATAAAATTAAATAATTTCTTTTTTACATTATTCTCCTCTGTTCACTGAGCAAGAGGGTATTTTTATTTTATTTTTCTGATTTTTCTACACAAAGTTATGAATTTTTGAAGTTTCGGGAATTAAATAAATCAGAAAAATCCCTAATTTTCTATTTATCCACGTGGCGCCGCGTCAACCTCGGCAGCTCCGAACGCACACGCGTTGCGCTCCCATTCGACGCCGCCATCTGAGTCAGCAGCCCGGGCCCCGCGGTTCTAGTACCGTCTCCTGATCCGACGCGATCCTGGCCGTCCGTCTGCACGTGTATTGAATGGACGACATCCGTTCATCGTCCCCAAGTGTCCTCACCCGAGAACCGTCCACACTAAATCCCTAATATCTCACTCGATACTCAATGGATTTTTATGCTCTTATGCTCTATGGATTCGTCTTGAAGAGACGAACACATCTATACGGTGATCATGCATTGAAATTAAAGCATTTGAAATGGAGAATCTCCGAAGCTCGAGTTGAAGAATTAGCTCATACCTTTGCTCGGAGAAGTGTGGCTTCGATCCGAGGGTTGTTGCACCTTCGATCGGATCCCGGCAAGCTCCGGATGAAGTCTCCCGGTCCGGTGAATTGTCTAGGTGGGATTTCGACCAAGCCCGATCACAAAGCTTGGAGGCCGGAGCAACCGGGTGGCCCTGGAAATGGGGCTTTTGTCGGTGGACACCTTCCCTCGGTCCGGTGAAGGTGTAGAACCAATCAATTTGGGGATTGGCTCACCGCGGAGAAGTGTCCCGGTTTTGGGCCTAGATTTCAACTCCGAAATCGAGCTCACAGAGAAGAAATGGCGGTGGGGATCTCGGTGGGGATCAAGTGCTCGTGTATGGGGAGGAGTCCGGAACAATTTTGCGCGAGTTTCCTTAAGGTTTTTTTTTCAGCACCTCTCATGGCCGAGAGGGGTGGTGTTTAAATAGGAGAGGGTGGAGGGCCTCCCAGGGAGAGTTAGGGCTTGGGATCGAGCTGCTCTCGGCAAGAGAAGAACGGCTCCAATGGCCACCGAGGATGGGGCGGCTCGGCAGGTGAGAATTCCAAGTTGGGCTCACATGTGAGCTCTCGGCCATGGTGTTTTCCGGCGACCTGAGCGGGCGGCCGGCAGGCATGGGTCACCCTCATGTCCGAGTGGGTCGAGACTAGAGGTTTGTGCAGTTAATTGGCCATGGACATGTGTAAAGGGTTTGAATCAAAATGGAATGGGAAAGGGCTAGTTTTGGGTCTAAATGGGTCAACCCTTAGTTTTGGGTTAGGTTCACCCTCCAAGGTCAATTTGGGCTGAAGGGAAAGTCACTTGGATCAGCTTGATTAGTGGGGTCAAGTCACAATCCAAGTACAATTAAGTCTAAGCATGGTTTAGTGGAGTCATGGAAGTGGTTAATCACTCTTAAGAGAATATGGAAAGGGCCTCCTCCTCTTGCCATCTTGGGTATGGTGAGGTGAAAAGTAGATTCCATGGCTCTCATGGCTCCCATGTGGCTCATGCATGGCTTCATGGCTCACCTTTGGCTTGGGAAAAGTGAAGTCAATTTCATGGAAATGGATTTAAGGAAAATTTTGGTATTTAGGGGTGATTTGGCATGAGGCTTGATTTGGAATTATTTGATGATGAATTTAGGACTTAGGTAATGGCTTTAATTAAGTGGATGGCAAATGGAGATGTCATGTGGGCTTTAGGGTGGATTTTGGGCTTTTTGAAATGGTTTTAGATGGGCTTTTAAGATGGTTTAGGAAAGTGGGCTTTTGAATTTTAAAATGGATTTTGGGATGAAATTTTGTAAAGAGATTGGGCCAAATAATTGTTGGGTTTAGCTCATGGATGTATCATGAGTGACTTGAAGCAAATTAGGGGTGATTTGGGTTTGAATTGGGCTGAATTTGGGCTCTTTTGGTGAATGGGCCAATATAGGTCTAAGTGGGCCAAGTTGGGCCAATGTTGGGCTAGGGTTGAAATTGATGCAAAATTAATGTTGAGAAATGTTTATGGGAGTGTTTCAAAGAGGTTTTGACTTTGGTTGGGCTTTGATTTTGGGGTTTGGGCTCATTTGGGTTAGGTTTGGGTTTAAGTCAAAATTGGGCCTTTTAGCTTTGGGTTGAATTTGAGTGGGGTTTGGGTCTAAATTTTGGGCAAATAATGTTAGTTTTTTGCTTGTGGAGATGCTAAGGAAGATTTATAAAAGATTTGGGGTTAATTGGAATTGAATTGGGTGAGTTTGGGTTAGGTTTGGGTCATGGGTCCAAATTCGGCTTTAAGGCCAAAAGTGAAATTGGATCCAAATTTCAATCAAATTGGACTTGTATTTGGTCTAGATTGGCGTTGGGAATGTTGAATTGAAGTTTAGAATTGAATTGGACCAGAATTTGGGTCAATTGGGTAGGTTTGGTTTGACATTAGGTTCACTTTGGGTTAAAATGGGTCAAATTGGGGGTTTTGACAAAAGTAGGGTAAATTGACAAAATTGGCCCATGGTGTAGTTGAACAAAATGAAATTGGGAATAGTTGGGATTTTCTGGAATTTTCTGGGAATTTTCTAAATTTTTGAATTTTTGGGTCAAGAGGGGTATTTTGGGTATTTGGAGGGTATTGGGAGGTTTTCTTTGAATTTTTGATATTTTTGGGTATGGATGATCAATTTGAGTGATGTGGAAATGTTTGGGATTGATTTTGAGGAATCTTGGGTGATTTGGAAATTTTTGAGAAATTTGGGTAGTTTCAAGGGTTTTGGGCAGTTTAGCTGGTGTAGGGTCCCGGGGGTCAAAAAATTGAGAAATTTGGGAAATTGAAGATTAGGTTAATGTAAGTGAAATGAAATCATTTTGGTTGAGCCATGAAGCCATATCAAGTCCACATGAGCCATGAAGTGACTCATTTGAGGCATCCACTATGTTGTTCCTAACCCTCTTAGCCAAGGGCTTAGTGGGTTAAGGACCATCCATGTGAATCACCTACATGAGTCGGAGGTCAAGTTAGGTATGGGTGTGGTTTTAGGAGGTGTGTGAAAGTGTATGAGTGTAGTGTGTGTGTAAATCAGCCCCTTCACCGCGACCGAGGCCACCCGTAGGCGGTCCTAAGGCCAAAGAGTCCTATGGGAACTCATCCTTTAAACTTCCACATTTGATTTCAACCCTCTAGGTGATTAGGGGTCTACAGTCAAGTTTGTGGAGTTTGCGTGGAGTTAAGAAGTGGTTTGAATTTCTAAAAGGTGGGTCCCAATTCTAGTCCTCTAAGATAGTCAAAGGAAAAGCCTAAGGCTAGATCCTAAGTACTAAAGAGAAGAAGAAAAGACCTCATCCAAAATGAGGTCAACAAATGGACCCCCAATAGGTGTGGTGAGCTGACGGAGCACATCGCGCGTATCGGTGTTGACCGAAGCGATCAAGCAAAACCAACACGGATGTCTAAGTGACAAACTTAGGACGAAGTAGAAGAATTTCCGCCTGGGAGTGTCAAGCATACCTCTGAAACCGGAGATTCCTGAACTCTCGCTGGGGAAAGGAAAAGGAGGTGAATTCCAAATCACATGATCTGGGGGAAATTCAATTTAGATTTTATTTTGTTTCAATTTAAGTTTCGATGCGTGAGTTTAGATTTCAATTTGGAGTTTCAATTTAGATTGAAGTTTGTCAAAATTAATTTGAAGGGATTTGATTTGAAATGAAAAATGGAATTTTGAGGTTTTAGATGTAACATCTTCAACCCCAAAAGAAGATCGAATCGATTGGATTGGATCATTACAATGAGGAAAGATCTCGGAGTAATGCGGTATTGGATGTAAAATCCTTAACCCTAAGAGTTTGATTTTGATGTATTTCATTGCTGTAGGGAAAGAATCCTAAAGCAGTGCAGTCTCGGATGTAAAATCCTTAACCCCAGGAATTTGATTTAATGTATTTCATTGCGATAGGGAAAAAATCCTAAAGCAATGCAGTCTTGGATGTAAAATCCTTAACCCCAGGAATTTGATTTGATGTATTTCATTGCGATAGGGAAAGAATCCTAAAGCAATGCGATCTTGGATGTAAAATTCTCGACCCAAAAGTTTGAATTTGATGTACTTCATTGCGATAGGGAAAGAATCCTAAAGCAATGCAGTCTTGGATGTAAAATCCTCGACCCAAAAGTTTGAATTTGATGTACTTCATTGCGATAGGGAAAGGATCCTAAAGCAATGCGATCTTGGATGTAAAATCCTCGACCCAAAAGTTTGAATTTGATGTACTTCATTGCGATAGGGAAAGGATCCTAAGCAATGCGATCTTGGATGTAAAATCCTCGACCCAAAAGTTTGAATTTGATGTATTTCATTGCGATAGGGAAAGGATCCTAAAGCAATGCAGTCTTGGATGTAAAATCCTCGACCCAAAAGTTTGAATTTGATGTATTTCATTGCGATAGGGAAAGAATCCTAAAGCAATGCAGTCTTGGATGTAAAATCCTCGACCCAAAAGTTTGAATTTGATGTACTTCATTGCGATAGGGAAAGGATCCTAAAGCAATGTAGTCTTGGATGTAAAATCCTCGACCCAAAAGTTTGAATTTGATGTATTTCATTGCGATAGGGAAAGGATCCTAAAGCAATGCAGTCTTGGATGTAAAACCCTCGACCCAAAAGTTCGAATTTGATGTACTTCATTGCGATAGGGAAATGATCCTAAAGCAATGCGATCTTGATGTAAAATCCTCGACCCAAAAGTTTGAATTTGATGTATTTCATTGCGATAGGAAAGGATCCTAAAGCAATGCAGTCTTGGATGTAAAATCCTCGACCCAAAAGTTTGAATTTGATGTACTTCATTGCGATAGGGAAAGGATCCTAAAGCAATGCAGTCTTGGATGTAAAATCCTCGACCCAAAAGTTTGAATTTGATGAAGATTTGATTTGAGATCTGGAAAATCGAATTCGAAATTTGATTGAGATTTGAAATCTGGAAAGATTGAATTTGAGATTCGATTTAGATTCGATTTGAAATTTGGAAGATGAAATTTGAAATTTGATCGAGATCGGACTCGAAATTTGATCGAGAATTTGATTTGTGATTTGATTTAACATTTATGTTGATTTTGTTTATCTTCTAATGATTCAAATTTTATTTTATCGTTTATTTAATGTTCATGTGAATTTGGTGTTCGTCATTTTTAAGATTTTTTTTAGGAAAGTTTTCTTTTATTCCTTTTTTTTCTTTTTCTCGTTCTTTGTTCGAAGTTCATTTAACTTTAATGGTGTTTCCCGACCAATTTGCACAAAAGAGGTGAAGGCCAAAAATGTGACATAGTCACTTTCATTCCAATCATGTTGAAGATACATCATACAACTCGATCTAGAATACATTTCATACAATCCATGTAGACTCAAAACGGACTATGTATGATCTTTGTTGATCCATCCAAAGAAGCATCTGTCAAAAATCCATGTCTGAATAGTGGGGTACATGGTCAATAACATCACCTTTGAAGCCATCCTTGGCAAGCATGCCGTATGGATGTACATTGGAGGTGTGATATTTTCCATGTAACTCAGCAGCCGTAAGGCCGGAGGCTCTCTAGCTCCGGGTCCGGCCGGAAATGGTAAGGTGTCTTCCCGTCGTCCATCCTTCGAAAGTAACCGAGATCCGCTTCACCGGTACTCCCGGTATGTAATGCTTAGCGATATCTCGCTCCGTTGCCCTTCGGCATCATGACGGAACCTACAGGTAAAGGTATCTTCACCGGCCCTCGGAACTCACTCGGGCCTCGCTATCCGGAGGTCGGATCCGAACATGATGTTACACTCGTTCACGAAAGAGACTCGTGCGAAAGGTCCGACAAAGTCGTGGTGATCTATGTGTGGGGGTATGCGATCACCTCGCTTGTAGATGTTAATAATGCGGCTATTGGGTATGCAGTCTGCTGGCGATACCCTCCATGTTATCAATCTCTTTACCATTCTCTTGATGAATAATGGCATCGCATCCACTTGCCCATGACGGAGTATTCCGGTGGGTTTCCCTTCCTGTCTTCCGCAAAGTCGTAGCAGCATCCGCATTGTATCGTGATTCTTCCCTTCCCCGGCATCCATCTCCGGGGTTCGAGTATGTGTTTTCCTCGGAGGCCTCGCTCGGCCCATTCTTTTCAAATCCCGGATGCAATCCACGATTTGCTGTTGTTCATACTCTGAGAATACGTCTGTATGTAGCTCGAGGCCCTCTAGTATATTGATTCTTCTGCCTTTAATTCTCTCGAAGTATTCAAAGGTTTTATTTTCAACATTCTGCATTCTCTCCAGCTTCGTATTACGGAATGATCCGCGATGGCGAGGCCTGGTGACATATTGTGGGATATATGGTTCAATCCCTTCACGTTCTCCTGCATACCTTGGCTCCTCGGGGATGATGTCCGTCGGGACATCCCCCGGGGTTGCTTTTGCAACCAGGTCATGCATTGCTAGTGGTTCTATCTGGTAGCTTGGTAGCCTTCTTTCTTCTGATCTTCGTGAGATTTCCCTGGTTCTTTCTGTTATCCTAGGAGCTGGCCTCCTTTCTTCAGGTTCCTGGTGAACCGGTGTCCTTGAAGTGTATGTACTGGCATTAGCAATTGTCTCGTCGCGCTGGTCCGCAGCTAGTTTTGTTAACATCTTACGGATACAGCGATTCTTATTTCTTCGTTGCGTTGCTGTGAGAGTAGCTCTCCGAACTTCTTGAATTTCTGTGGGCGCGGCGCTGACAAGCCTGCCCTCTGCTGTAGCAACTACAGACTTCATTTTCTTATCTTCTTCAGCGTTTTCCTTTCTTTTCTTGCTGCTGGATTGGTGGCTTGGGCCACCCACTTTCATCACCTGTCCGCCCGGCGCTCTTCTCGGTCAACTAGGACCCGGTCACTTTCCTCGTACTCGTAGGCTCGCCGGTGCGAAGTCCGAGTCAATCTCGATTATCGCTCCATCTTTCACCCTCTTTTCATCGAGTGCAAGGCTTACGCCATTCTTAAAGTTCAAGACCAACCGCCCGTTCGATATTTCCCTGCGAAAAGACAAGGAAAAGGATCAGGGGCTGTACTAAGAACAAGAACATTAAGAAAATGTTTATCAAAGACATTTTTTTATTATATTATTTTTTTGTATTTTTAAATTTAACAGGAATGAAATGGGATAAGATCAGGGAAGAGATTTTGATTTGGAAAAGAAAACAAGGAAAACTTTATTATCCTGATTTTATTTATTTTAGCACATTTTTTATTATTTTTGGGTTCGGACCCAGTCATAAGTAACTATCCTGCTCGTGTTTCTTAGGGATGAAGAATTCATTCCTTCGAAACATCAAGTAGCGTAATACTTTTTCAAGTATCGTCCGTTGATCGGAAGCATATGTCGTTCTCCCTGGCAATT
Organism: Papilionanthe hookeriana x Papilionanthe teres; assembly: GCA_022702705.1. Lineage (NCBI taxonomy): Eukaryota > Viridiplantae > Streptophyta > Magnoliopsida > Asparagales > Orchidaceae > Papilionanthe > Papilionanthe hookeriana x Papilionanthe teres. The sequence continues at coordinate 63,895,116 of CM040435.1, read as the reverse complement.
CACTACGCGGTAGGAACCTCCCGAGTATACCGCTTCAACCACGAACGGCCCTTCCCAAGTGGGTTCAAATTTTCCCCTATCTTGCGGTGTGCAAGAATAGGTCTCTTGAGAACGAGAACTAAGTCACCAACTTTGAAGGTTCTTGGGCGGACCAGTTTGTCAAGGGCTTGAACCATCTTAGCTTGGTATAGTTTTAAATTCTGTTGCGCTGCAAGTCTTTTCCCTTCCAAGCTTTCTAATTCTTCTAGTCGTAATTTGGCGTTCTCTTCCGTCGTGATCTTGTTTGCAACTGCATTTCTGAGTGAAGGAACCTGAACCTCTAAAGGTAACACTGCCTCGGACCCATACACCAGAGCGTAAGGTGTAGCTCGAGTAGGAGTTCGAAGGTTGTCCGGTAGGCTCCATAAGGCTTCTAACAACTTCTCGTGCCAATCTCTCTTATTATCGTCCAAAGTTTTCTTTAAGATTTGAACGAGAGTTTTATTAAAAGCCTCGGCCGAGGCCGTTTGCTCTTGGGTAGTAAATTGTGGAATATCGCCGGTCGATTCCGTGTCTCCCGACAAAATTGTTGATTTGCGTGCTTCGAATGCTGACCCATTATCTGAGATGATCCTGCGCGGCACTCCGAAACGGTAGACAACTTGGTTCTTGAAAAACTGTAGCATGTGGTGTGCTTTCACTTCTCTAAGTGGAACTGCCTCTGCCCACTTGGAAAAGTAATCTGTAGCCGCAAGAATGAAGCGATGTCCTTTTGAAGATGGTGGTTCTATTGGACCCACTATATCCGTGCCCCAGCATTCAAATGGCCATGACGCAATAGTCGGATGTAGCACATTTGGAGGTTGGTGTAGAACCACTCCGTGCACTTGGCATTCGTGATGGCTCTTGGCGATTTTCATGCGATCGGTCATCATCGAGGGCCAGTAGTACCCTAGTCTTTTAATTTTCATTTTCATCTTCGGACCCGACTGGTGAGCGCCACAGAGTCCTGAATGCACCTCCTTAACAATTTCACGAGCCTCGGACCCGCTTACGCACCTTAGCCACATTTGATCAAAAGACCTTCTGTACAATGTGTTGTTTATTAATGCGTAAGACAGAGTTCTTTTCTTGATCCGATGGGCTAGCGACCTATCGTCCGGTAGCTTTCCTGTTTGCGTGTAGTTCATCAATGGTCGTCGCCAATCTTCTGTGTTTTCGTCACCGCCGTAACCGATTCTTTCTCTTTTTCGATTTGTGTATTGTGTCTATGTCGAGCTGTGATAGGACCTGACGTCCGTGAACTGACACTTCTACTGATTCATCTTGCAAACAGGCAAATTCTTTTGCGAGATGGGCTAAAGCATCTGCTAAAGCATTTTCTTTTATGGGAATTTTGTAGATCGTCACATTTGGAATCTGTTCCAACAGCTGTATGGCTTACTGGAAGTATTGTTCGAGTCTTGGCTTTAAAATTCTGTACTGTCCGGCGATCTATCGAATGATTAACCGTGAATCCCCGTAGATGTTGATGTCTGTTATCCCCATTTGAATGGTTAATTCCAGTCCCGTTATGAGGGCTTCGTATTCTGCTTCATTGTTTGTACACGGTTCTGTCAAGTGGTAGGAGTATCTTAACATCCCCCGCTCCGGTGTTATAAAGATTAGCCCGATTCCTGCCTTACCGGGCACTATCACTTGTGATTCTTCATCTTTGTGCGCTGAAGATGCTCCGTCGAAATATAATTCCCAACATCGATCATCATGGTCTTCTAGATTCATTATTTGTTCATCTGGCAGATCGTCATTGAGAGGAGATTCGGCCGTAGAAGGGTGTGCTCGCGAGGAAGTCTGCTAAGACTTGTCCCTTTACGGCACGAAGAGGCACGAAAGTTATATCGAATTGCAATGATATCATCGACCATCCGGCAAGTCTTCCGGAAAGTGTTGGACGAGTCATCAAGTATTGCAATGGATTAAATTTCGAGATCGGGTTGACCTTATGAGAAAGCATGTAGTGCCCGAGCTTTCGAGCGGCGAAGATCGGTGGCCAAACAATGCTTTTCAATTGCGGGATACCTTACTTCCGTCGGAAGTAAACGACGGCTTAAGTAGTAAAGAACATTTTCTTTACCCTTATCATCGACTCGGCCAACAGGCTCCGAGAGAGTCGTCTAAAGCCGCGGTGTAAAGTATCGCGGTCTACCCGAGACTCGGGTCGCTAAGACAGGAGGTGTCATTAAATATTGTTTAATGTCCTCGAAGGCCTTCTCGGCATTTCTCTTCCCAAATAAATTTGGCGTCCTTTTTAACTAGTGCCGAGAAAGGCCGACACCTACTCGACAGTTTCGAGATAAAGCGTCGAAGATATGCCGCCTTCCCTTGAAAAGATCGTAGTTGTTTTAAGGTTTTGGGAGGCGGCATTTCTAAGATAGCTTTAATCTTTTCGTGGTCGATTTCAATTCCACGATGTTGGACAACGAATCCTAAGAATTTCCGGAGGTGACGCCGAAGGCGCATTTTAAGGGATTCATCTTAAGGTTAAATTGTCTTAATCGTTTGAAAACAATTCTCAAATCATACAGGTGGTTTTCCTTTACTTTGCTTTTGATGACCACATCGTCCACGTAGCATTCGACTTGATTGTCGATGAGATCATCAAAGATTATTGTCATTGCTCTCTGGTAGGTTGCTCCTGCATTCTTCAGTCCGAATGGCATCACCGTGTAGCAAAATACCCCGATCGCCGTTCTGAATGCTGTAAGCTTTTCATCTTCTGGAGCCATTTTTATCTGGTTGTATCCTGAAGATCAATCCATGAATGAGAATATCTCAAGTGTCGAAGCAATGTCGATCATCAGTTCGGGGATCGGTAGAGGGAATTCATCCTTTGGACATGCCTTGTTTAAATCTCTGAAGTCCACATGCATTCGATCCGACAATTCTTCTTTCGATCGGTACCACATTGGTTAACCAAGTCGGGTATTGTTCTTCACGGACAAATCCGGCGTCTATTAGCTTTTTAACTTCGGCTATGACTTGTTGTTCGATTTCTAGACACATTCTTCTGGGACCTTGTCTGACGGGACGAAGTAGGATCCACTCCTAGCTTATAGACCGCAACCTCTGGAGCTAATCCTGGCATCTCGTCATAGTTCCAAGCAAAACAGTCTTTAAATTCCATTAATAATTTGATTATTTCTTCGGAGTCTTCTTTATTGAGTAAGGAGCTAACAAAGGTAGGTCTAGGCTCTTCGCTAGTACCTAAGTTAACTTCCGTTAACTCATCTATCGTAGATTTGATTTCTTCTTCGACTTCGTGGAGCATCTCCAATTTGTAAATCTTCGAGTTCGTCTCGTAGTTTCCATGCAGCTTTCATTGGACTCGCAAGTGACAACCAAGCAAAATTCAGTATCGTCAACTGACCCTACTGTGCCGAATCCGAGACCATGCTTTGAATTGGGTGGATGACCGAAATTATTCCATAATTTTTCAAAATGTTGAGATTGACCTTTTGTCCATTGTCGAGGCAAGAAACCACGTTGAATTAAATTTTGAACACAGGGAGAGTACCACTCAAAAGGTAATTCCATTAATTCGATGAAGTGACATCTTCGAATTGTACATTATTTTCGGCTTTGGAGGAAGAAGCACCACGGTAGAACTTGATTGGCCTCGCACCGTCGTTACGTACCTCTTTGACCACCATACCCTCGATCTTGTTAGAATGGATCGGGGTTAGGGTCATAGTATGTACGTAGTGGTTAATCTTTTCGTACATTGATTTGTATTCTTCGTTCTTCTCATCTTCGAGAGAGATCTTGAATTGCGGCTTCTTCGACTTATTGTCGCTGCTTCTTGTTTGATTTCTTTTCTTCTTCGAACTATCTTCCCAATCAACATTGATGGTCGGTTTCCTCCGTCCAACTATCCTAGCGTCTCTACCACGGCCTCTTCCCCGGCCTCGACCTCGGATGCGAGTTGTGGAGAAATCTTCACCATCTCGCCGGAAGGGAGTGGTGAGTGATCGTTGGACTAGAATTTCGTAGTTCTTCGTTGTCCCGAACTTTCTTTGCTTCATTCGTTATGGTATCTCTGGAGAAAATTGTTTTCTTTGGCGGTGCATAATAAGCTGCGTCTTCATGGATTCCAATCTCATGTACGGAGAATGGTTGCAAGTCACCTTTGATGCACTGTTCCCCTCCATCGTAATATTTGATGCACTGATGCAGAGATGATGGTACCATCCTATTTTCATGTATCCACGGTCGGCCCAGCAAAGCGTTGAACGATGTTTCTGAATCAATTATGTGAAATTTTGCGGTTGTCTTTGCTAAGTCACCGGTCTTCATTAGTAGCGTTATTGATCCGAGGGCTCTTTCTCCTTTCTGGTTGAATCCTCTTAATAACATTTTGTCGGCTTCGAGCTCACAAGTATTAATTTCCAAGTATGCTAGTGTTCGAAGACTCATTATATTGATTGACGCTCCTGGATCCACCAATACTCTAGAGAGTGTAAACTTCCCAAGTGTAACTAAAATGTACAATGGTTGGTTGTGATCTGCTGTCCCAAGTAGTAAGTCATTGTCCGTGAAGGTAACACCTCGCTGTTCCTTTAACGAACAAACCTCATCTAAGGAATCTCCAGCCATTTAAGCTAAGCAAATTTCGGATCAAGTAAGGCCTTGATCGAGCTTCTCTCATCTCTTTTGATAAGATGAGGGCGTCGTAGATGCTCGCGTTTGGCCGGTAGTTTCCTAAGATGGGCTAGCACGTTGTAGTCCACTTTATTTTCATGCGTCTCGGCTTCTTCTCGAATGGGTATTTCTTCTGCTGGGGTTGGTTCTTCTTGAACAACCACTTGCTTTCCTTTGTCTTTTGGACCTATTCTCGGAGGTAGAACTCTTCCACTTCTTAAGTTGACTTCTGTAATTTCTTCTGAATCTAGTGTTGAGCTTGTCGGTGTCTCCTCCTGAATCGGAATGACAGGCTCTTCCGGATTATCCTTAGAATCTAAAGGCTCTAACTCTATCGTGACTGGAGCTCCTCGAAACTCGCAGATAGATTCCTTGCTTGTTGAACTCTCGTAGCCTCCTTTATGGATGCCTTCTTCGTTATTTTGCTCGTCGAGATCGTGTATGATTTGAGAATTGTCGTTGATGTCGAAATCGATATCCGGATTGTCGCTAGTTACGTAATCGTTAGAAACAGTCAAAACGTAGCCAACGCCATCACCCTTATCATTATATGATCCCACCAAAGTGAGCAGATAATCATACAAAGTCAGAGGTTCGAGGGATTTCTCCCCCGAATCAGAAACAACTATCCTAGGATAAGCAGCCCCTAGTCTAGCCTTAGGAGTCTCGGTCCTCTCTTCTTCGTCGATTTTCTTCTTCTCTTCAATCGTCTCCTGTTGAGGTGGTTCTTCTATCGTAAGTGATAGTACCGGCTTAACGTGGTTTCGAACTCGAATTGAAGCTCGCACCGAAGCGGTTTGGATGCTCGTCTAAAATCTTTTCGAAGACCTTGTCCAAGCCGTAGTCCATCCATCGTCGGTCGTATAGGGATCTATCGGAATGATGGGATCGGCTGAGATAACATTGACGGAACCTCGTTTCGGGGTTCCTTCATGTACTCCTTCGGGATCGTTATATTCCCTTTCCGAAGGTTGTCATTGAGCCAACTTTTGAAGGTAATGCAATCTTCATCTTGTGCCCAAGCATCCGGTCGTAGGGGCAAAAGTTGGGATCACCTTTCTTGTTGACTTCCTCTAGTCTTTTAGGCTCGGCGAACTGGAAATCCGGAGTCTTCATCGGACTACGGAACATTTTCGGCACTCGCTTCATTCTTGAACTCGATATTCTCTCGCTCGAAGCTCCCTTAATGTACGTTGCGGACGAGGCGGTTGTTCATACTGTGGAGATGACTGATAGCTTGGCCGGGGTTGCCGGTAATTCTGTTGTGGTTGCTGCGGCCATTCTGGTGGTATTTGCATCGGTTGCTTGCCTTTGTCAACTCGCCGCAACGATCCCGCATTTCTTTTCAAAAGTCTTCACGGGCTTTTGCTTGTCCGTCTTGTCGGCGAAACTTAATTGCTTCGTCTCTTCTTGCAAGCTTCCGGCCTTGCTTAACAACTTCTCGAAAGTCTTAAAAGTGAATCCTTTCGAGGAGAAGTGCTATCGGGCCGTGAATGCTTTTAAGTAAGATGCCGACCGCATGTTGTTCTTGTAGTTGTGGTTCATACTTCATGCTTAAGTTCCTCCATCGAAGTATGTAATCCACCAAAGTTTCGTTCGGCCTTTGTTTCTCTACCACCAAATCACCTATAGTGATGTGGTGCCGAGCTCCGACGAATCGCTCGATGAAGAGGTTCTCTAGCTCCGAGAACGTCTTCACCGAACCATTTGGCACTCCGCATACCGCCGAAGGCGATTCCCGACGTGACCGCTGACTAACCTGTCGGAAGAGTAATGCATCACTCCCGCCGGCATTGCAACAACCGGCACGAAAGTGTGCAACATGCCTGTCGGGGTTCCTGGCTCCGTCGAAGGTCTTGAACGCAGAGGTGGTACAAAGCCTTTCGGGTATTGAACGGCGTCGAATTCTTCCGGGTAAGGTCTACCCATCCGAATGGATGTCCCGCTCTTCGATTGTGCTAAGGCTTCTGCACCTCGTCGTTCCACCAAGTTCTTGATATCCCTTTCGGGGATCATACTTTGTGTTGTATCCTTTTAGCTGATCATCCCCATCGACGGATGTAATCTCCTTTCCTCCGTCTACAATGTGAATGACCTCTCGGGGTGTCTCTCTTTGTGGTTGCACTCGACTGCGGAGAGTGGCCGGAGCTACGCCCATCTCTTCCATCCTTTTCGCCATTTGAGCGATCGTGTCATCTTTCTCCCGAAGCCGCCTTCTCATCGCTCCGGCTCCTCTCTTCTGCGGCTGCAGGAGCACCTTGCGAAGCTGATGAAGCTCGTGTTTCGACCATGTTGATTTCTGCATATTCGTCGTCCATGAATTCCGATGAATCAATCTCGTCTCCGAACTTTTCTTCTCTTTCATTTGCCAATCGTCGGATATTGGTTCTCAACTTTTCCATGGCATCTTCTAGCGGGGCTTTCTGTGTGTCTTCGCGGTTGTCATGTGATAGCTGTCGGGTCCCCTTTATCGCAGTAGCACTTTCTTCAGATTCAAGTCTCCCGGCGAGACTTTCTTCTTGGCTATTGTTTCAATCTCAATCGCCCAGTAGTGGGACGCCATACCATCCTTCAAGTAGCAGAAGGTCTAGGACCGGATGGTCCGTCGCCCAAATGCTCGGAAGGTGGTATCCTCCCTAATCCGTAATCCCGAGACGACGACAGAGCGACTAGCCTTCATTCTTTTACTTGGCTTTTTTGTCATGATGGCGGGTTCTACTCGGGGCCCAAGACGAGATTTGACTGGCACCCGCCCTATCCTTCGTAGAATCTCCGATACGGGGCAGTTTTCCTTCTTTTCTAGCTTTTCTACCAAAGTTTGCAGTCGAGCAAACGGCGTAGTTCTAGTCCTTTTCTTGCGGCTATCGTTGTAGTATGCGGGCTAAGGCAATGCGGCGGCGAATCTTGCGAACATTTTCCTCGTCCTCTCGCGGCGGAGAGGGGATGGAACCCGCTTCCTCCCAAAAGTGGTATGTATTCGAGCGGCGGTGTATATTCGCGGGCGGTGTATATTCAGAGCGGTTCTGGATTTCCTCCAGAAAGCAATTTCAGCGGCTACTGCTTCTCTCGGTGATCCTTCTACTTGTTTCTTCTTTGGGTCCTTGTTAGTGATGGAATCTTCGAACCGGACCCGATTTCGAAAACAAAAGGTCTCACAGGAAGATCTGTACCCTCCACGGTAACAGGTTTACCATAATTCTGGATTTCTTTCCCCTTTAATTTGGCAAAAGTCGGGGTAGGTGCAGAAACAACTAGACCAGTGGGGGTAGTAAGAACAGTTCTCCTGCGGACGACGAAGTACTCCTCTCGCTCGGGATCCTTGCAGGGGAGGAAACTCTTGGGTCGACCTAAGGTTGAACTCAAGGAGCGGCTTCTCGGCTTCGGATACCTTGTTCGTCGCTGCAAAGAGGAGACGTCGATGATCTTGACATTCGTGTTTTCAAATCCTTGTCCAAATCGGATGATCCCATTGTCGGGCAGCTCATCCTTATAGACAACGAAGTCCAGTCCGTTGGTGAAGGAGAAAATCGGCTTTGGGGCTTCCATTTCGCGAGGTAGATTCGGTTGTCAGTCCCAAGTTATGCTTCTTTTCTTTAGGACGAAAAGAAAGGAATTGAAAAGAGTCCGAACTCATTCTTGTTCATGTATTTATAAGAAGGAATCATTTGTTAAAAGAATCATTTATTAGAGGGTTCGTTTATTTAGAACGGAATGTTCAAAGGTGTAGAGAAGGTAAGGAATCCGATTCGAGTTGGAAAGGAAAAGAAAGTCTTATGCAAGACTTCTCGACTCGAAGGATCACTCCTAAACTAACACCTATTGGGGGTCCACCCCACCTCGAAAATGAGGTAAAAGGATCTCGGAACCTCTCTCGTTTATGGGTGTCTAAAGAGCGGCTCCTAAATCCAAGAGAATGTTAGGTATACTTGTCAAGGTAGAAATGAACATAGTATTCCAACGGAAAGAAGGGTAGTTTGACCCATTAAGGACATGGATACACTACCGATTTTTTTGAAAGCGAGAATTATCCGATTATAATGGAGAGAGGAATTGTCCTCAGCGGAGTCGCCGAAGTTGTCGGCATATTTTAGGTTGTGTGTTTTATTTTGAAAAGGGGTCGCCTAACGAAGTTGTCGGCGAATTTTTAATTTAATTTAAATAAATAATTTTGAAAAGTAGTATTTGATTTTGAAAATAATTTTAAATTTGAAGGTTTTAAGATATGAGATTAAACCGATCTCACATCCCAAATAGTTTATATAAACGAGCACCGCACCACAAACCATGTATCTATCCCTAAGGATATACACACTGCACTGACGGTGGGGCTCGATTAAATAAACTAGAAGATTGTGACATCCGCTTGTGCTGCGAACCAATTTTATAAGCCGACAAATTCCCTCGCTTAATATGAAAGCATTAAACAGGGTTTATATTACCCGGGTTCTTTTAAAATTCCCTATAAGGGCAAGCCCCTATAGTTAATTACATCTTAAGTGATGGGAATCACCTAAGAAAACTCTCGATAATAATCAATAATTCCGCTCTCAAGGATTTCAAAGTTTAAGTTTTCAAGGATTGAATTTTGGAATTTCAATAGGGAATGGATCAAATTTGGAACATTTTGTTTTGGGAATCCAAAGGAAGAAAAGTAGGAGAAATCACAGATTCGAAGCGAACTTCGGTAATTTCCTAACTATCCTATTGTTTGGCTTGAGTTTAGGAAAGTCCTAATATTTATTTAAATGTTTTGATCTTGCCAATTTTAATTAATTAGGGCTTATATTTGTATGATAAAATCAAACAAATAGCCTCGAAGATGTGAGGGTTTATTGTCGTACCGACGACTACCTCGAAATCCTAAGACCGGTTAGGGCTTAATTTGCAATGCAAGTGCCTAATGAAGAGTTGAGGATTTATGTTGCACTAGTGCAAACTACCTCGAAGTCCTATGGCTTTGTTATTTAATTCTAGGAAAGTTTTGCTGAAGTAGACTCGAGTTTTGCTTGATGACGATGGCCGTGCCGCCCACCATGCTCCGAGCTCCTTGTTGTTGCAGAGGTTCAATTTTAGAAGTCATAAATCAGGGGATGAGAAATGTGTTTTGGTTTAGAGAAAATCTTAATTTCCAAGTGTTTTCAATACTTTAATTAAAACAAATCTTAAAGTTGATTATAACGACACCGGTTAAGATCCCACGGTTCCATCCTTCCGGCATCATTATTTTTATCGGATTCACTTAGTCCAAATGAATTTGCTAAACTCAACTGAATGAGTTCCACACTTTCATTTAGACCGTGGGAAATCCGTTAGCAACACGTAGGTTACATCATCCGAGGTATTCCCGATCATCCAACAGGACGTTTTAATTTAATTGTTATTGTAGTTTTGTGTTCTGTTTGTGATTAAATTTTGAGTTGTTTTATATTTTAAAATGTTGTGGCGGTGAATTTTATCTTGCAATGACTTTTCACTTAGTTTTGGTTTCAGTTTTAGGGAGTATCCTAAAGGTGTGGGTTTTCATGCAACAGTTGTTTATCATGCAAGAAAAGTAAGTGCGATGCGATTAATGAAATTGCAATAATGTAAATTGCAAGAAAGTAAATTGCAATAAAATAAAAGCATACCTGGAGGGTCTTCCCGTCATCCCAAGCTGCACTTAAAACACAATTAGAATATTTAAGCAAGTTCCTAGGTAAAGCTAAGGGAAGGGTTATGGTTTTCTACCAAATTCCTAATCCTATAGCTAGTCATTTCCTATGACGTCTAGGTTCCTTGTGTTTTGGTTTAAGGACGATTTTCTTCATCAAAGAATAATCAAATTCAATTGTTCTTATAAACATCCTATCATATTGAGAAAGTGTTTAAGAAGAATCTTAAACATCTTTTCAATATTGCTAGAATTGTTTTAAGTCCAAATGGATTCAATTACACAAATGAATTAATCGTCCAAGAATCTCAAGTTTTGTTATCTTGCTCGGTGAACGAGGACATTTGAATATCTTATAGGTGAAGTAACATTTCATTTAATATTCTGTTTAGGAGTTATGATAACTAAAGCTTTTGAGGGTAAATTGGTGTTCAAATGGTTTGTGATTTAATTTAATTTCCATTAATGGGTTTAAATTTTGAATAGTGTTCAAGTTGCTTTATATTTAATTTCTTTGTCTTAGGTGATGTTATATTTAATTCAATTTAATTTAACTTTAATTTAATTTAATCTTTAATTTAATTTAATTCAATTTAATTCAATTTAGTTTGATTTGATGTTAAATTAAATTAATTTGATTTGATTTAATTTTAATTTAATTTGATTTAATTTAATTTAATTTAATTTAATTTAATTTTAATTCATTTAATTTAATTTTTAATTTGGTTTAACTTAATTTAATTTGGTTTTATTTATTTAATTTAATTTAATTTAATTCATTTAATTTAATTTAATTTGTTTATTTAATTTAATTTAATTTAATTTTTAATTTAATTCAACTTTTAATTTTAATTTAATTTAATTTAATTTAATTCAATTTAATTTACTTAATTTAATTTAATTTTTAATTTAATTTTATTTTTAATTTTTAAAAAAATTTTTTTAAAAGAGTTTAATAATTTAATTTTAGTTTAATGATTAAGCCTTTTAATATATTTTAAATTTGAGTTATCATTTTAATTAAAAATTGAATATTTATGAGATAATTAATTTAGGGATTTTTAAATTAAAAAATAAATCTCTTCCTAATAATATCCCTATTGTAATAATTCCAATTTTATTATTCTTCCAAATTTAATCAACTATTTAATTAAGGTTTAATCATTTTAAATTGCTTAATGGGTTTCTACCCTTTAATCATTTAAATTTCAATCATCCAAATCAGATTAAGATCAAATATTTTACTTGTTAATTTTTTATTAAACCTAAAGTTTTAATTAAGGATTAAAAATTTTAATTACCACTTTACCCTTTAAGCTTAATAATTTCATAACTCACTAAATTGAACTCAAATGAACTTGACATTTTTATGTGACTTCACTCATATGTCAATAAAGACATGAGAGGAGAAAATGTGATTTTTCTGTATTTAATTTATCTATATAATTATTTTTGGTGGAAAATAGAGATTTCCAAGGAAAATTTAATAACATGACCAAGGGAAAGTTTCTGTCCTTAAGAAAATTAGGGGACATTCCTAATGACCAGAGAACCACTTGGACCAATTTTGGTGATTTTTTGAATTATATTATTTTTACTATAATTATTTTAAGTTTTGGAATGTTAATTAATTTAAAAATAAAATAAATGTTGCAAAATGAATTTTATATCTTTCAAAAATCTATCTAATATCAAGGAAATTAGAGAATCAAATTTTACAATTTTCTGATTTTTCTATGATTTATTATAATTATTTTAGTGAAAATGCTAGAAAATATATTTTTTTAATTTTAAAATTACCCTAGGGCTTTAAAATTTAATATCTCACTAAATAGACCTAAGAAAAATATGGGGTTTGTTCCTAAGTGATTAAAATTCAAAATGTGACATTTTGGTGAATTTTATTATTTTTGTGATTTTTATTATTTTTTAATTATTAAAATATTAAAATAATATTAAAAATCAACTTTTTTTAGAAAATTGAAATTTTAATTTTCTTAAATTCCCTGATATCGGAGAGGCTCCAAAACCAATTTGGTGAATTTTTAAAAAGTATTTTGAAAGTTATGAATTTTTAAAGTTTAAAATGACTAAATGGCTTAATCAACCCAATTAGTAGGGCTAACCAAGTCCAATTGACCTCAAATTTTTATGGTGGGTTCCTCTAATCCTAAAGGTCAGTGGAAAATTGATTTCAAGTCAATTTGATGTATGGTTAGCTCTTATTAATTAGAGATCCATTTTGGGTGTTTAAGCCAATTAGGGTTGTTTTAAATGAACTAACTCAAAACCTATTTTTCCTAGGGTCCTCTGGTCATAATGAACATCACCAAATTTTCCTAGAATTTATTTCACAACATGCTATTTATTGGAATTAAAATACTCAAAACGAGTAACATGAATTTGAAAAATCAATAACTTTTCATAGGGATGGCCTCGACTTTGGAAAATCTCGGGGAATGTTCCCAAATTCGCAGGCTTCAAAAGCCCTATGGTCTCATGCCATGGTGAATTATATACATGCATGGAGAATTAAAAATATACAGAGAGTAAATAAATTATTAAAAATAAAATACTTGATAAAATTAAATAATTTCTTTTTTACATTATTCTCCTCTCGTTCACTTGAGCAAGAGGGTATTTTTATTTTATTTTTCCGATTTTTCTACACAAAGTTATGAATTTTTGAAGTTTAGGGAATTAAATAAATCAGAAAAATCCCTAATTTTCTATTTATCCACGCGGCGCCGCGTCAACCTCGGCAGCTCCGAACGCACACGCGTCACGCTCCCATTCGACGCCGCCATCTGAGTCAGCAGCCCGGGCCCCGCGGTTCTCTTACCGTCTCCTGATCCGACGCGATCCTGGCCGTCCGTCCGCGCATGTATTGAATGGACGGCATCCGTTCATCGTCCCCAAGTGTCCTCACCCGAGAACCGTCCACACTAAATCCCTAATATCTCACTCGATACTCAATGGATTTTCATGCTCTTATGCTCTATGGATTCTTCTTGAAGAGACGAACACATCTATACGGTGATCATGCATTGAAATTAAAGCATTTGAAATGGAGAATCTCCAGAAGCTCGGGATGAAGAATTAGCTCATACCTTTGCTCGGAGAAGTGTGGCTTCGATCCGAGGGTTGTTGCACCTTCGATTGGATCCCGGCCAAGCTCCGGATGAAGTCTCCTGGTCTCAGTGAATTGTCTAGGTGGGATTTCGACTAAGCCCGATCACAAAGCATGGAGGCTGGAGCAACTGGGTGGCCTGGAAATGAGGCTTTTGTTGGTGGACACCTTCCCTTGGTCTGGTGAAGGTGTAGAACCAATCAATTTGGGGATTGGCTCACTGTGGAGAAGTGTCCTGGTTTTGGGCCTAGATTTCAACTCCGAAATTGAGCTCACAGAGAAGAAATGGCAGGGGGATCTCGAGTGGGGATCAAGTGCTCGTGTATGGGGAGGAGTCCGGAACAATTTTGGCGAGTTTCCTTAAGGTTTTTTTTTAGCACCTCTCATGGCCGAGAGGGGTGGTGTTTAAATAGGAGAGGGTGGAGGGCCTCCCGAGGGAGAGATAGGGCTTGGGATCGAGCTTGCTCTTGGCAAGAGAAGAACGGCTCCGATGGCCACCGAGGATGGGGCAGCTCGGCGAGTGAGAATTCCAAGTTGGGCTCACATGTGAGCTCTCGGCCATGGTGTTTTCCGGCGACCCGGGCGGCCGGCCGGCAGGCATGGGTCACCCTCGGGTCCGGGTGGGTCGGGACTAGAGGTTTGTGCAGTCAATTGGCCATGGACATGTGTAAAGGGTTTAAATCAAAATGGAATGGGAAAGGGCTAGTTTTGGGTCTAAATGGGTCAACCCTTGGTTTTTGGTTAGGTTCACCCTCCAAGGTCAATTTGGGCTGAAGGGAAAGTCACTTGGATCAGCTTGATTAGTGGGGTCAAGTCACAATCCAAGTACAATTAAGTCTAAGCATGGTTTAGTGGAGTCATGGAAGTGGTTAATCACTCTTAAGAGAATATGGAAAGGGCCTCCTCCTCTTGCCATCTTGGGTATGGTGAGGTGGAAAGTAGATTCCATGGCTCTCATGGCTCCCATGTGGCTCATGCATGGCTTCATGGCTCACCTTTGGCTTGGGAAAAGTGAAGTCAATTTCATGGAAATGGATTTAAGGAAAATTTTGGTATTTAGGGGTGATTTGGCATGAGGCTTGATTTGGAATTATTTGATGATGAATTTAGGACTTAGGTAATGGCTTTAATTAAGTGGATGGCAAATGGAGATGTCATGTGGGCTTTAGGGTGGATTTTGGGCTTTTTGAAATGGTTTTAGATGGGCTTTTAAGATGGTTTAGGAAAGTGGGCTTTTGAATTTTAAAATGGATTTTGGGATGAAATTTTGTAAAGAGATTAGGCCAAATAATTGTTGGGTTTAGCTCATGGATGTATCATGAGTTACTTGAAGCAAATTGGGGGTGATTTGGGTTTGAATTGGGTTGAATTTGGGCTCTTTTGGTGAATGGGCCAATATAGGTCTAAGTGGGCCAAGTTGGGCCAATGTTGGGCTAGGGTTGAAATTGATGCAAAATTAATGTTGAGAAATGTTTATGGGAGTGTTTCAAAGAGGTTTTGACTTTGGTTGGGCTTTGATTTTGGGGTTTGGGCTCATTTGGGTTAGGTTTGGGTTTAGGTCAAAATTGGGCCTTTTAGCTTTGGGTTGAATTTGAGTGGGGGTTGGGTCTAAATTTTGGGCAAATCATGTTAGTATTTTTCTTTTGGGGATGCTAAGGAAGATTTAGAAAAGATTTGGGGTTAATTGGAATTGAATTGGGTGAGTTTGGGTTAGGTTTGGGTCATGAGTCCAAATTGGGTTTAAGGCCAAAAGTGAAATTGGATCCAAATGTCAATCAAATTAGACTTGGATTTAGTCTAGATTGGTGTTGAGAATGTTGAATTGAAGTTTAGAATTGAATTGGACCAGAATTTGGGTCAATTGGGTAGGTTTGGTTTGACATTGGGTTCACTTTGGGTTAAAATGGGTCAAATTTTGGGTTTTGACAAAAGTAGGGTAAATTGACAAAATTAGCCCATGGTGTAGTTGAACAAAATGAAATTGGGAATAGTTGGGATTTTCTGGAATTTTCTGGGAATTTTCTGAATTTTTGAATTTTTGGGTGAAGAGGGGTATTTTGGGTATTTGAAGGGTATTGGGAGGTTTTCTTGGAATTTTTGATATTTTTGGGTATGGATGATCAATTTGAGTGCTGTGGAAATGTTTGGGATTGATTTTGAGGAATCTTGGGTGATTTGGAAATTTTTGAGAAATTTGGGTAGTTTCAAGGGTTTTGGGTAGGCTAAGCGGGTGTAGGGTCCCGGGGGTCAAAAAATTGAAAAATTTGGGAAATTGAAGATTAGGTGAATGTAAGTGAAATGAAATCATTTTGGTTGAGCCATGAAGCCATATAAAGTCTACTTGAGCTATGAAGGGACTCATTTGAGGCATCCACTATGTTGTTCCTAACCCTCTTAGCTCGAGGGCTTAGGGGGTTAAGGACCATCCATGTGAATCACCTACATGAGTCGGGAGGTCAAGTTAGGTATGGGTGTGGTTTTAGGAGGTGTGTGAAAGTGTATGAGTGTAGTGTGTGTGTAAATCGACCCCTTCACCGGACCGGGCCACCTGAGGCGGTCCTAAGGCCCAAAGAGTCCATGGGAACTCATCCTTTAAACTTCCACATTTGATTTCGACCCTCTAGGTGATTAGGGGTCTACGGTCGAGTTTGTGGAGTTTGCAGGGAGTTAAGAAGTGGTTTAAATTTCTAAAAGGTGGGTCCCAATTCTAGTCCTCTAAGATAGTCAAAGGAAAAGCCTAAGGCTAGATCCTAAGTACTAAAGAGAAGAAGAGAAGACCTCATAAAAAATGAGGTCAACAGTAATCAAATTATTGGGTCACGTTTGGCCATTAAGTCAAAAATTGATTATTTTGACCAAAATTGACTTTTTGGTCAAAAGTTGACCTATTGGGTCAATGGGTTGGTCATTGGGTCAAGGATTATCCATTTTAACCAAAGTTAACTTTTTGGTCAGATATTGACTTATTGGGTGAATAATAGGTCATTAGGTTAAAAATTGACTATTTTGATTAAAATTAAATTTTGGGTCAAATGTTGACCCATTGAGTCAATGGGGTGGTCATTGCGTCAAAAATTGACTACTTTGACCAAATTTAAATTTTTTGTCAAAAGTTGACATATTTGGTCAATGAGGTTGTCATTCGGTCAAAAATTGATAATTTTAACCAAAAATAACTTTTTGGTTAAAAGTTGTCCTTTTGGGTCAATGGGCTGCACATTGGTCCAAGGACTGACCATTTTGACCAAAGTTGACTTTTATTTCAGAGAATGATTTATTAGCTCAATAATTGATCATTAGGTCAACAATTGACTATTTTGACCAAAATTGACTTTTTGTTCAAAAGTTGACCTATTTGGTCAATAAGTTGGTCATTAGGTCAAGAAATTACCATTTTTATCAAAGTTAACTTTTTCGTCAAAAGTTGACTTATTGGGATAATGGGTTGGTCATTGGGTCTAAGATTTTGACCAAATTTAATTTTTTGGTCAAAAGTTGACTTATTGGGTCAATGAGGTGGTCATTAGGTCAAAAATTGACAATTTTGACCAAAATTGACTTTTTTGCTCAAAAGTTGACCTATTAGGTTAATGGGTTGGTAATTTGGTCAAGGATTGACCATTTTGACCAAAGTTAACTTTTTTGTCAAAAGTTCAACTATTGGTCATTAGGTCAAAAATTGGCTATTTTGACCAAAATTGACATTTTGGTCAAAATTCGATCTATTGGGACAGTGGGTTAGTCATTGGGACAAGGATTTACCATTTTGACCGAAGTTAACTTTTTGGTCTAAATTTGACCAATTAGGTCAGTGGGTTTTTCATTGGGTATAGGTTTGACAATTATGACCAAATTTGACTTTTTAGTCAAAGATTGACTTTTTTGGTCAATAATTGGCCATTAGGTCAAAAATTGACTATTTTGATGAAAATTGACTTTTTCTTCAAAAGTTGACCTATTGGGTCAATGAGTTGGTCATTGGGTCAGGAATTGACCATTTTGACCGAAGTTGACTTTTTGGTCAATAGCTGACCTTTTGGGTCACTAGGTTGGTCATTGGGTCTAAAATTGATAATTTTGACCGAAGTTGACTTTTTGATTAAAAGTTAACCTATTGAGTCAACGAGTTGGTCATTGGCTATAGTATTGACGATTTTATCCAAAGTTGACATTTTGGTTTGAGATTGACTTATTGGGTCAATAATTTGTCATTAGGTTAACAGAGCGGTCATTGTGTTAGAAATTGACCATTTTGAACAAAGTTGACTTTTTGGTCAAAAGTTGACTTATTGGTCAAAAGATGACTTATTGGGTCAATGAGGTGTTCATTATGTCAAAAATTTACTAATTTGACTAAAATTGACTTTTTATTCAAAAGTTAACATATTGGGTCAATGGGTTGGGCATTGGATAATGGATTGACCATTTTGACTAAAGATGACTTTTTGGTCAAATGTTGACCAATTGGTTCAATTGATTGGTCATTGGGTCTAGGATTGACCATTTTGACCAAAGTTGACTTTTTGGTCACAGATTGAAATTTTGTGATAATAATTGGTCATTAGGTCAAAAATTGACTTATTGGTCAAAAGTTGACTTATTGGGTCAATGGGGTGTTCATTATGTCAAAAATTTACTATTTTGACCAAAATTTACTTTTTGTTCAAAAGTTAACATATTAGGTCAAAGGGTTGGTCATTGGATAATGGATTGACCATTTTGACCAAAGTTGATTTTTTAGTCAAATGTTAACCAATTGGTTCAATTGACTGGTATTTGGGCCAAGGATTGACCATTTTGACAAAAGTTGGCTTTTTGGTCACATATTGAAATTTTGCGATAATAATTGGTCATTAGGTCAAAAATTGACTTTTTCATCAAAAGTTGACATATTGGGTCAATGGCTTGGTCATTGGGCAAGGATTGACCATTTTGATCAAAGTTAATTTTTTGATCAAAAGTTAACCAATTGGGTCAATGGGCTGGTCATCGGGTCAAGGATTGACAATTTTGACCAAAATTGACTTTTTTGTAAGAGTTTGACTTATTATGTCAATAATTGGTCATTAGGTCAAAATTTGAGTATTTTGACCAAAGTGGACAGTTTTGTCAAAACTTGACATATTGGGTCAATGGGTTGGTCATTGGGTCAAGAATTGACCATTATGACCAAAGTTGACTTTTTGGTCAAAAAGTTGACCAATTGGGTCAATGGGTTGGTCATTGGGTCAGAAATTGATAATTTTGACCAAAGTTAACTTTTTGGTCAAAAGTTGACCTATTGGGTCAATTTTGTGGTCATCAGGTAAAAAATTGACTATTTTGACCAAATTTATTTTTTTGGTCAAAAGTTGACCTATTGGGTCATTGGGTCACGGATTGACCATTTTGACCAAAGTTGATCTATTGGGTCAGTGGGTCGGTCATTAGGTCAACGATTGACCATTTTTGTCAAAGTTGACTTTTTGGTCAGAGATTAACTTTTTGGGACAATAATTGGTAATTAGGTCAAAAATTAACAATTTTTACTAAAATTGAATTTTTATCAAAAGTAGACCCATTAGGTCAATGGGGTAGACATCGAGTCAGAAATTGATCATTTTGACCAAATGTGACCTTTCGGTCAAAAGTTGACCTATTGGGTCAATGTGGTGGTCATTAAGTCAAAAATTAACAATATTGACAAAAGTTATCTTTTTGGTCAAAAGTTTAGCTATTTTGTCAATGGGTTGGTCATTGGGTCAATGATTGAGCAGTTTGACCAAAGTTGACTTTTTGGTAATCGACATATTGGGTCACAGTTGGCCATTAGGTCAAAAATTGACTATTTTGACCAAAATTGACTTTTTTGTCAAAAGTTGACCTATTGGGTCAATCTATTGATCATTGGGTCAAAGATTGAGCATTTTAATCAAAGTTGACTTTTTGGTCAGAGATTGACTTATTGGGTGAATAATAGGTCATTAGGTTAAAATTGACTATTTTGATTAAAATCGAAATTTGGGTCAAATGTTGACCCATTGAGTCAATGGGGTGGTCATTGCGTCAGAAATTGACAATTTTGACCAAATTTAACTTTTTGCTCAAAAGATGACATATTGGGTCAATGAGGTTGTCATTCGGTCAAAAATTGATAATTTTAACCAAAATTAACTTTTTGGTCAAAAGTTATCCTTTTGGGTCAATGAGTTTCTCATTGGTCCAAGGATTGACCATTTTGACCAAAGTTGACTTTTATTTCGGAGAATGATTTATTAGGTCAATAATTGATCATTAGGTCAACAATTAACTATTTTAATCAAAATTGACTTTTTGTTCAGAAGTTGACCTATTTGGTCAATAAGTTGGTCATTAGGTCAAGAAATTACCATTTTGACCAAAGTTAACTTTTTCGTCAAAAGTTGACTTATTGGGTCAATGGGTTAGTTATTGGGTCAAAAACTGACAATTATGACCAAAGTTAACTTTTTGGTTAAAAGTTGACCTATTGAGTCAATGTGTTGGTCATTGGGTCAAGGATTGGCAATTTTGACCAAAGTTGACTTTTTGGTGAGTGATTGACTTATTAGGTCAATAATTGGTCATTAGGTCGAAAATTGACTATTTTGACCAAAAATAACTTTTTGGTCAAAAGTTATCATTTTGGGTCATTGGGTTGGTCATTGTGTCAAAGATTGACCATTTTGACCAAAGTTGAATTTTATTTCAGAGAATTATTTATTAGGTTAATAATTGGTCATTAGGTCAATAATTGACTATTTTGACCAAAATTGACTATTTGTTCAAAAGTTGACCTATCTGGTCAATGAGTTGGCCATCGGGTCAAGAAATTACCATTTTAACCAAAATTAACTTTTTCATCAAAAGTTGACTTATTGAGTCAATGGGTTTGTCATTGGGTCAAAAAATTGACTATTTTAACCAAAATTAAATTTTGGGTCAAAGTTGACCTATTGGGTTAACGGGGTGTTCGTTAGGAAAGAAATTGACCATTTTAAACAAAGTTGACTTTTTGGTCAAAAGTTGAATTATGGGGTCAATGGGGTGGTCATTAGGTAAGAAATTGACTATCTTGAGCAAAATTGACTTTCCATGTGTTGGTCATTGGGTCAAGAATTGACCATATTG
The DNA here is from genome assembly GCA_022702705.1 of Papilionanthe hookeriana x Papilionanthe teres. Classification (NCBI taxonomy): domain Eukaryota; kingdom Viridiplantae; phylum Streptophyta; class Magnoliopsida; order Asparagales; family Orchidaceae; genus Papilionanthe; species Papilionanthe hookeriana x Papilionanthe teres. The sequence goes on along the minus strand of CM040435.1, from coordinate 63,874,531 downwards.
GCCTAAATTGACTTTTTAGTCAAAAGTTGACCTAATGGGTCAATGGGTTGGTCATTGGGTCAGAAATTGACCATTTTGACCAAAGTTAACATTTTGGTTGAAAGTTGACCTATTGAGTCAATTGGGTGGTCACTAGGTCAAAAACTGACCATTTTTACCCAAATTGCTTTTTTTGGTCAAAAGTTGTTCTATTGGGTTAACGGGGTGGTCATAGGTTTAGAAATTGATCATTTTGACCAAAGTTGACTTTTTCTTCAGAAGACGACCTATTCGGTCAATGGTGTACCAAAATTGACTTTTTAGTCAAAAGTTGACTTATTGTGTCAATGGGTTGGTCATTGTGTCAAGGATTGACTATTTTCACTAAAGTTCACTTTTTAGTCAAATGTTGACCTATTGGGTCAATGGTTTGGTCATTGGGGTCAACGATTGACGAATTTAACCAAAGTTGACTTATTGATCACAGATTAACTTATTGGGTCATTAATTGGTCATTATGTCAAAAATTGACTATTTTGGTCAAAAGTTGATGGGTTTATGGGTTGATCATCGGGTCGAAGGATCGACCATTTCGACCAAAGTTGCAAAAGTTAACCTATTAAGGTCGATGGGTTGGTCGTTGCCGGTCGAAATTGACCATTTCGACTTTTTGTGGCGAGAGATCGACTTATCGGGTCAATAACCTGGTCGATGAGGTCGAAAATTGACTATTTTGACCAAAATTGAATTTTTGGTCAAAAGTTGACCTATTGAGTCCATGTGTTGTTCATTGGGTCAAGAATTGACCATTTTGGCATAAGTTGACTTTTTGTTCAAAAGTTGACCTAATGGGTCAAAGGGTTGGTCATTTGGGTCAGAAATTGACCATCATGACCAAAGTTAACAATTTGGTCAAAAGTTGACCTATTGAGTCAATTTGGTGGTCATTAGGTCAAAAATTGACCATTTTTACCCAAATTGGTTTTTTTTGGTCAAAAGTTGTTCTATTGGGTTAACGGGGTGGTCATAGGGTTAAAAATTGATCATTTTGACCAAAGTTGACTTTTTGGTCAAAAGACGACCTATTGGGTCAATGGGGTACCAAAATTGACTTTTTAGTCAAAAGTTGACTTATTGTGTCAATGGGTTGGTCATTAGGTCAAGGATTGATTATTTTGACTAAAGTTCACTTTTTAGTCAAATGTTGACCTATTGGGTCAATGGTTTGGTCATTGGGGTCAAGGATTGACGATATTGACCAAAGTTGACTTGTTGATCAGAGATTAACTTATTGGGTTAATAATTGGTCATTATGTAAAAAATTTACTATTTTGGTCAAAAGTTGACATACTGAGTTTATGGGTTGGTCATTGGGTCAAGGATTGACCATTTTGACCAAAGTTACAAAAGTTAACCTATTAAGGTCAATGGGTTGGTCGTTGGGTCAGAAGTTGACCATTTTGACTTTTTGGTGAGAGATTAACTTATTGGGTCAATAACTGGTCAGTAGGTCAAAAATTGACTATTTTGACCAAAATTGAATTTTTGGTCAAAAGTTGACCTATTGGGTCAATGAGTTGGTCATTAGGCCAAGGATTGGCCATTTTGACCAAAGTTGACTTTTTGCTCAAAAGTTGACATATTGGGTCAACGGGTTGGTCATTTGGTCAATGATTGACCATTTTGGCCAAAGTTGACTTTTTGGTAAGAGATTGACTTATTGGGTAAATAATTGGTCACTAGATCAAAAATCGACAAATTTGATTAAAATTGAATTTTTGGTCTAAAGTTGACCCGTTGAGTCAATGTGTTGTTCATTGTGTTAGAAATTGACCATTTTGACCAAATTTAACTTTTTGGTCAAAAATTGATCTATTGGGTCAATGAGCTTGTCCTTGGGTCAAAACTTGACAATTTTGACCAAACTTGACTTTTTTTATCAAAAGTTGTTCTTTTGGGTTAATGGGTTGGTTATTAGGTCAAGGATTAACCATTTTGACCAAAGTTGACTTTTTGGTCAAAAGTTGACCAAGTGGGTCAATGGGTTGGTCATTGGGTCAAGGACTGACCATTTTGACCAAAGTTGACTTTTTATTCAGAGAATGACTTATTGGGTCAATAATTGGTCATTAAGTCAAATTTTGACTATTTTGGACAAAATTGACTTTTTGTTCAAAAGTTGACCTATTGGGTCAATGAATTGGTCATTGGGTCAAGAAATTACCATTTTGACCAAAGTTATCTTCTTCGTCAAAAGTTGACCCATTGGGTCAATGGGTTAGTCATTGGGTAAAAAATTAACCATTTTGACCAAAGTTGACTTTTTGGTTAAAATTTGACCAATTAAGTCAATGGGTTGGTCATTAGGTCAAGGATTGACCATTTTGACCAAATTTACTTATTAGTCAGAGATTGACTTATCGGGTCAATAATTGGTCATTAGGTCAATAATTGACAATTTTTACCAAAATTGAATTTTGGTCAAAAGTTGACCCATTTGGTTAACGGGAGGTCATTGGGTCTGAAATTCACCATTTTAAATAAAGTTGACTTTTTGGACAAAAGTTGACTTTTTGGGTCAATGGGGTGGTCGTTAGGTCTAAAGTTGACTATTTTGACCAAAATTGACTTTTTGGTCCAAAGTTGACATATTGGGTCAATGGGTCAAGGATTGACAATTTTGACTAAAGTTGAATTTTTGGTCAAAAGTTGACATATTGGGCTAATGGGTTGGTCATTGGGTCAAGGATTGATTATTTTGACCAAAGTTGACTTTTTGGTCAAAAGTTGACCTTTTGGGTCAATGGGTTGGTCATTGGGTCAAGGATTGACCATTTTGACCAAAATTGACTTGTTGGGACAATAATTGGTCATTAGGTCAAAAATTGACTATTTTGACCAAAATTAACATTTTGTTCAAAAGTTGTCCTATTGGGTCAATGGGTTAGTCATTGGGTCAAGAATTGACCATTTTGACCAATGTTAACTTTTTGGTCAAAAGTTGACCTATTAGTGTCAATGGGTTGGTCATTGGGTCAAAAATTGATCATTTTGACCAAAGTTTAATAGTTGACCAATTGGGTCAATGGGTTGGTAATCGGGTCAAGGATTGAACATTTTAACTAAAATTGACTTTTTGGTTAGAGATTGAATTATTGGGTCAAGAATTGGTCATTAGGTCAAAATCAAAATTTTTTGACCAAAATTGAATTTTTGGTTAAAAGTTGAACATTTGGGTTAAAAGGGTAGTCTTTGGGTCAGAAATTGATCTTTTCGAACAAAGTTGACTTTTTAGTGAAAAGTTGACTTATTGGATCAATGGGATGGTCATTAGGTTAAAAATTGACTATTTTGACCAAAATTGATTTTTTAGTCAAAGTTAACATATTCAGTCAATGGGTTAGTCATTGAGTCAAGGATTTATAATTTTGACCAAAGTTGATTTTTTGGTTAATAGTTGACCAATTGGGTCAAAGGGTTGGTCATTGGGTTAAGGATTGACCATTTTGACAAAATTTGACTTTTTGATCAGAGATTGACTTATTGGGTCAATAATTGGTCATTAGGTTAAAAAATTGACTATTTGGTCAAAAGTTGACATATTGGGTCAATGGGTTGGTCATTGGGTCAAGCATTAACCATTTTTACCAAATTTAACTTTTTTGTTAAAAGTTGACCTATTTGGTCAATGAGGTGGTCATTAGGTCAAAAGTTCACAATTTTGAGCAAAATAGACTTTTTTTGGTCAAAAGTAGTCCTTCTGGGTCAATGGGTTGGTCATTGGGTCAAGGATTGACCATTTTAAGCAAAGTTGACTTTTTGGTCAAAAGTTTACCTATTGGGTTAATGGGTTGGTCATTTGGTCAAGGAATGACCAATTTCACCAAAGTTGACTTTTTGGTCAAAAGTTCACCTATTAGGTCAATATTGGTCATTTGGTCAAAAATTGGTTATTTTGCCGAAAATTAAGTTTTTTTTTAAAAGTTAATCTGTTTGGTCAATGAGTTGGTCATTGGGTCAAGAATTGACCATTTTGACCAAAGTTGACTTTTTTGTCAAAAGTTGACCTATTGTGTCACTGGGTTGGTCATTGGGTCAAATATTGACCATTTTGACTAAAGTTGACTTTTTGGATAAAAGTTGACCTATTAAGTCAATGGGTTGGTCATTGGGTCGAGGATTAACTATTTTGACCAAAGTTGACATTTTATTCAGAGATTGCCTTATTGGGTCAATAATTTGTCATCAGGTCAAAAATTGACTATCTTGACGCAAATTGAAATTTTTGTCAATAGTTAACCCATTTGGTTAACGGGGCTGTCATTGTGTCAGAAATTGACCATTTTGAACAAAGTTGACTTTTTGGTCAAAAGTTGACTTAATGGGTCAATGGGGTGGTCATTAGGTCAAAAACTAACTATTCTGACCAAAATCTATATTTTGGTCAAAAGTTGACATATTGGGTCAATGGTTGGTCATTGGGTCAATGGGTTGGTCATTGGGTCAAGGATTGACAATTTTGACCAAAATTGATTTTTTGATCAAAAGTTTACCAATTGGGTCAATTGGTTGGTCGTTTGGTCAAGGATGACCGTTTTGACCAAAGTTGACTTTTTGGTCAAAGTTTGACTTATTGGGTCAATAATTAGTCATTAGGTCAAAAATTGACTATTTTGACCAAAGTTTACTTTTTCGGCAAAAGTTGACTTATTGGGTCAATGGGTTTGTCATTGAGTCAAGCATTGACCATTTTGACTAAAGTTGACTTTTTTGGTCAAAAGTTGACCTATTAGGTCAATGGGTTAGTCATAGGGTCAGAAATTGACCATTTTGGCCAAAGTTAACTTTTTGGTCAAAAGTTGACCAACAAGGTCAATTGGGAGGTCATTAAGTCAAAAAATTGACTATTTTAACGAAAACTGTCTTTATGGTCAAAAGTTCACCCATTATGTTAACGGGGTGGTCATTGGGTCAGAAATTGAGTATTTTGACCAAAGTTGACTTTTTAGTTAAAAGTTGACTTATTGGGTCAATGGGGTGCTCATTAGATGAAAAATTGACTAGTTTGTCTAGAATTGACTTTTTGTTCAAAAGTTAACATATTAGGCCAATGGGTTGGTTATTGGGTCAAGGATTGACCATTTTGACCAAAGTTGGTTTTTTGGTCAAAAGTTCACCAATTGCTTCAATGGGTTGGTCATTGGGTCAAGGATTGATAATTTTGACCATAGTTAATTTTTTGGTAAGAGATTGACTTATTGGATCAATAAGTGGTCATTAGGTAAAAAATTGACTATTTTGACCAAAATTGACTGTTTTGTCGAAAGTTCACATATTGGGTTAATGAGTTGGTCATTGTGTCAAGAATTGACCATTTTGACTAAAGTTGACTTTTTGGTCAAAAGTTGACCTATTGGGTCAAATGGTTGGTCATTGGGTTAAGGATTGACCATTTTGATAAAAGTTGACTTTTTATTCAAAAGTTGACCTATTGGGCCAATGAGTTGGTCATTGGGTCAAGAATTGACCATCTTGAGGAAAGTTAACTTTTTGGTCAAATGTTGGCCTATTTGGTCAATGGGTTGGTCATTAGGTCAATAATTGACCATTTTGTCCAAAGTTTACTTATTGGTTAATGTTGACCTCATTTTTGACGAGGTCTTCTCTTCTCTCTTTAGTACTTAGGATCTAGCCTTAGGCTTTTCCTTTGACTATCCTAGAGGATTAGAATTGGGACCCACCACTTAGAAATTCGAACCACTTCTTAACTCCCTGAAAACTCCACAAACTTGATTGTAGACCCCTAATTACCTAGAGGGTTGAGATCAAATGTGGAAGTTTAAAGGATGAGTTCCCGTAGGACTCTTCGGCCTTAGGACCGCCACAGGTGGCCCTGGTCCAGTGAGGGCTGACTTACACACACACTACACTTATATACTACACTTTCACACACCTACTAAAACCACACCCATACCCAACTTGGCCTCCTGACTCATGTAGGTGATTCACATGGATGGTCCTTAACCCCTAAGCCCTTGGCTAAGAGGGTTAGGAACAACATAGTGAATGCCTCAAATGAGTCCATTCATGGCTCATGTGGGCTTGATATGGCTTCATGGCTCAACCCAAAATTGTTCCATTCCACTTACATTTACCCTATCTTCAATTTTCCAAATTTTCAATTTTCCAAAATTTCAATTTTTGACCCCGGGGACCCTACACTCGGCTAGCCTACCCAAAACCCTTGAAATTACCTAAATTTTAAAACAAAAATCTCCAAACCACCCAAAATTCCTCAAGACCAATCCCAAACATTCCCACATTACGCAAATTGATCATCCATAGCCAAAAATACCAAAAATTCCAAAGATACCTCCCAATACCCTCCAAATACCCAAAATGCCCCTCTTAGCCAAAAACTCCAAAAATTCGGAAAATTCCCAGAAAATTACAAAAAATCCTAAATATTCCCAATTTCATTTTGTTAAACTACACCATGGGCCAATTTTGTCAATTTACTCCACTTTTGTCAAAATCTCCAATTTGACCCATTTTTAACCCAAAATAAACCCAATGTCAAACCAAACCTACCCAATTAACCCAAATTCTGGTCCAATTCAATTCTAAACTTCAATTCAACATCCCCAACACCAATCTAGACTAAATCTAGGTCCAATTTAATTGGCATTTGAACCCAATTTCATTTTGGACCTTAAAGCCCAATTTGGACCCATGACCCAAACTTAGCCCAAACTAACCCAGTTGAACTCCAATTAACCCCAAACCTTTTCTAAACCTTCCTTAACATCCCCACAAACAAAACACTAACATCATTTACCCAAAATTTGGACCCAAACCCCACTCCAATTCAACCCAAAACCAAAAAGCCCAATTTTGACATAAACCCAAATCTAACCCAAATAAGCCCAAACCCCAAAATCAAAACCCAACCAAAGTCAAAACCTCTTTGAAACACTCCCATAAACATTTCCCAACATTAATTTTACATCAATTTCAACCCTATCCCAACATTGGCCCAAATTAGCCCAATTTGACTTACATTGGCCCATGTACCAAATGAACCCAAATCCAACCCAATTCAAGCCCAAACCACCTCAAATTTATACCAAATCACTCATGAAACATCCCTAAACCAAACCCAACAATTATTTGGCCCTAGAATTTACCAAACTTTCATCCTAAAGTCCATTTTAAAATCCAAAAGCCCACTTCCCTAAACCATTTTAAAAGCCCATCTTCACTAAATTTTAAAGGCCCAAAATTCTTACAAAGCCCATATGACACTCTTCTTCATCATGACTTCAATTAAAACCATCCCTATAGTTCCAATCAAATATAAATTTATTCTAAATCAAGCTTCATGTTAACCTCTCATACATTTATCAAAAATGCCAAAATTCATTTTCATACAAGTAAGCCAAGCTATGTGCAAGCCATAGGCAAGCCATGAAGCCATGCATGAGCCACATGAAAGCCCCTTTACATGTCACCATGCTATCTTGGGCAAATGGAGGAGGTCCTTTCAATATTCCCTTAAGGTGATTAACCATTTCCATGTCTCCCCTAAACCATGTTTAATCCTAATTGTACTTGGATTGTGACTTGACCCCACTAATCAAGCTGAGCCAAATCACTTTCTCTTCAGCCCAAACCAAGTCTTGGGTGGTGCACCTAGCCCAAAAGGATGGGTTGACCCAAATCAAGCCAAAATGGTCTCTACCCCATACCATTTTAATCCAAGCCCTTTACACATGTCCTTGGCCAATTGACTGTACAAACCTCCAGCCCTGACCCACCTGGAACTGAGGGTGACCCATGCTTGCCTGCCAGCCGCCTTGGTCGCCGGAAAATGCCACGGTCGAGACATTGGAAGGAGCCAAGCATTGAAATTCTCCCTTGCTGAGTTACCCCATGCCCAGTGGCCATTTCAGCTGTTCTTCCCTTGCCAAGAGTAGCTGATCCCAGTCCCTAACTCCCCCTCGGAGGCCCTTAAGCCTATCCTATTTAAACCCCACCTCTCTCGGCCATGGATGAGGTGCTGAACCAACCTTAAGGAAACTCTACCAAAATCATTCCAGACCACTCTCCACACATAGAGCATTTGATTCCCACTGGATTCCAGCCCTAATTCCCTCCAGCTGAGCTCAATTTTGAGTTCAAATTTCAGCATAAAAACCAGGACACTTCTTCACAGTGAGCCAATCCCCAAATTGATTGGTCCTACACCTTCACCAGACCAAGAGAAGAAGTTTACCAGCAAAAGCCCCCTCACCGGGCCAGCCATTGCTTCCGACCTCCAAGATTTGTGATCGGGCTTGGTCGAAATCATACCTAGACAATTCACCGAGCCAAGGACTTCATCCGGAGCTTGCTTGGACCCAATCGAAGGTGACACAACTCTCAGATCGAAGCTTCACTTCTCTGAGTAAAGGTATGGACTCACTCTTCTTCCTGAGCTTACAGAGATTCTCTATTTAATTTGAGTCAATTTCAATACACGTTTACCATATGGATGTGTTCGTCTCCTCAAGACGAATCCATAGAGCATAAGAGCACAAAAATCCGTTGAGAATCGAGTGAGAAATTAGGGTTAGAAGGTTAACGGTCACGGGTGCACACCAGTCGTAGACGATGAGTGGGAGCCGTCAGATCAAGCGTGTATCGAGCGGACGGTCTGGATTGAGCTGGACAGCGCGATGGTACGTGAACCGTGACGTTTCGAAGTTGCCTAGGTTGAGCTGGCGCAGTGTGGATAAGTAGGAAATTAGGATATTTTTTGATTTATTTAATTCCCTAAACTTCAAAAATGCATAACTTTGTGTAGGAAAATCAGAAAAATAAAATAAAAATACCCTCTTGCTCAGTGAACAAAGGAGAATAATTTGGAAAGAAATCATTTAATTTCATTGAGTATTTGATTTTTAATAATTTATTTACTCTCTGCACATTTTCAATTCTCCATGCATGTATACAATTCACCATGGCATGAGACCATAGGGCTTTTGAAGCCTCTGAATTTGGGAATATTCCCTGAATTTTCCAAAGTCAGAGGCCACCCCTATGAAGAGTTATTGATTTTTCAATTCTAGGTTACTATTCTGAGTATTTTAATTCTAATAATTATCATGTTGTAAAATAAATTCTAGGAAAATTTGGTGATGTTTTTTATGACCAGAGGACCCTAGGAAAAATGGTTTTTGAGTTAACTCACTTGTAATAACCCTAATTGGCTTAAACACCCAAAATGGAGCTTTAATTAATTAGAGCTAATCATACATCAAATTGACTTGAAATCAATTCTCCACTGACCTTTAGGATCGGAGGAACCCACCATAAAAGTTTGATGTCAATTGACTTGGTTAGCCCTATCAAATGGGTTCATTAAGCCATTTAACCAAACTTAAACTTTAAAAATTCATAACTTTCAAAATCCTTTTCAAAATTCACCAAATTGGTTTTGGAGCCTCTCTGATATCGGGGAATTTAAGAAAATTAAAATTGCAATTTTCCAAAAAGTTGATTTTTTTGCATTATTTTAATATTTTTAATAATTAAAAAATAATAAAAATCACAAAAATAATAAAATTCACCAAAATGTCACATTTTGAATTTTAATCACTTAGGAACAAACCCCATATTTCTCTTAAGTCTCTATGATGAGATATTAAATTTGAAAGCCCTAAGGTAATTTTAAAATTAAAAAAATGTATTTTCTAGCATTTCCTCTAAAATAATTCTAATAAATCAAAGAAAAATCAGAAAATTATAAAAATTTATTCTCTGGTTTCCTTCGTATCAGAGAGATTTTTGAAAAATATAAAATTCATTTTTCAACCTTTATTTTATTTTTAAATTAATTAATACTCCAAAAATCAAAATAATTATAATAAAAATAATATAATTCAAAAAATCACCAAAATTGGTCCAAGTGGTCCTCTGGCCATTAGGAATGTCCCATAATTTTCTTAAGAATAGAAACCATCCCTTGGTCATGTTATTAAATTTTCCTTGGAAATTCTTATTTTCCACCAAAATAATTACATAAACAAATTAAATACAGAAAAATCACATTTTCTCCTCTAATGTCTTGATTGACATATGAGTGAAGTCGCATAAAAATTACAAATTCATTTAAGCTCAGTTTAGTGAGTTGTAGAATTAGTAAGCATAAAGGGCAAAATGGTAATTAAAATTTTAACCTATAATTAAAAATTTTAGGTTTAATTAAAAGGATGGGTAAAATATTTGTTATTAAGTTGATTTTGGATGTTTGAAACATAGGTATTTAAAGGGTAGAAACCTACCAAGTAATTTGAAAGTAATCAAAATAAACCTTAAATAAATAATTAATTAAATTTGGAAGAATAATGAAAAATTAGAATTATGAAAATAAGGATATTATTAGGAAGAAATTTATTCTTTAATCTAAGAATCCCTACATTAATCACCTCAATAATATTTAATTCCTAATTAAAATGATAATCCAAATTCAAAACTTAAAATGCTTAACCATTAAATTAAATTAAAATTAAAACATTTAAATTAAATTCTTTTAAAATTTCAATTAAATTAATACTATAACAATTAAAATTAAATCATCCCTAAAGCATAAAAAATAAAATATTAAATTAAAATTAAAAGAAAAATAATAAAATTAAATTAAAATTTAAATTAAATTAAAATTAAGAAAATAAAACCAAATTAAATTTTAAATTAAAATTTAAATTAAATTAAATTAAATTAAATCACATTAAATTAAATTAAATTAAAACATATTAAATTAAATTAAATTAAATAAAAAAAATAAAATCAAGTTAAAATAAAATTTAAATTAAATTAAATAAATAAAATTAAATTAAAATTAAAACTAAACCAAACAAAATTAAATTAAAATTAAATTAAATTAAATTAAATTAAATATAACATCACTTAAGACATAACGAATTCAAAAATAAATCTAAAACAACTTGAACACTATTCCAAACTTAAACCCATTAATTAAAATTAAGTCGAATCACAAATCACTTGAACATCGATTTGCCCTCAAAAGCTCTGGTTGTCATAACTCCTAAATGGAGTGTTAAGTGAAGTATTACTTCACTCAAAGGATATTCAAATGTCCTAGTTCACTGAGCAAGATAACAAAACTTGAACTCCCGGATAATCGATTCATTGTATAATTAAATTCTCTTGGACTTAAAATAATCCTAAAAGTATTGAAAAGATGTTTAAGATTCGTTTTAAGCACTTCCTCGATACGATAGGATGTTTATAAGAACAACTCGAACTTAATTGTTCTTTGATGAAGAAAATCGTCCTCAAACCAAAACACAAGAACCTAGACATCATAGGAGATGACTAGCTATAGGATTAGGAACTTGGTAGAAAATCATAACCCTTCCCTAAGCTTTTCCTAGGAACTTGTTTTAAATTCTTAAATATTCTAAATTGTGTTTAAGTGTAGCCTGGGATGAATGGAAGACCCTCTAGGTACGCTTTTATTTTATTGCAATTTACCTTCTTGCAATTTACTTTATTGCAAATGCACTTACTTTTCTTGCATGATAAGCAACTGTTGCATGAAAACCCACACCTTTAGGATAGTCCCTAAAACTGAAACCAAAACTAAATTAAAAGTCATTACAAGATAAAATTCACCGCCACAACATTTCAAAATATTAACAACTCAAAATTTAATCACAAACAGAATACAAAACTACAATTACAACTAAATTAAAACGTCTTGTTGGATGATCGGGAATACCTCGGATGATGTAACCTACGTGTTGCTAACGGGATTTCCACGGTCTAAATGAAAGTGTGGAACTCATTTAGTTAAGTTTAGCAAATTCATCTGGACTAAGTGAATCCGATAAAAATAACGATGCCGGAAGGATGGAACCGTGGGATCTTAACCAGTGTTGTTATAATAAACTTTAAGATTTGTTTTAATTAAAACATAAAAAACACTTGGACTTTAAGATTTATAAAACCAAACTCCTCTCTTTTCTTTTGATTACAATCTTCTAAAACTAAACCCTCTGCAACAACAAGAAGCTCGGAGCATGGTGGGCAGCACGGCCATCGTCATCAGCAAAACCTAAGTCTACTTCAGCAAAACTTTCTTAGAATTAAATAACCAAGCCATAGGATTTCGAGGTAGTTTGTCTAGTGCAACATAAATCCTCAACCTTTTGTTAGGCATTTGCATTGCAAATTAAGCCCTAACCGGTCTTAGGACTCCGAGGTAGTTGTTCGATACTACATAAACCCTCACATCTTCGAGGCTACTTGTATGATCATGTCATACGAACATAAGTCCTAATTAATTAAAATTGGCAAGATCAAAACATTAAAAAAAAAACATTAAGACTTTCCTAAATTCAAGCCAAAAAATAGGATAGTCGGGAAATTACCGAAGTTCGCTTCGAATCTGTAATTTCTCCTACCTTTCATCCTTTGAATTCCCAAAACAAAATATTCCAAACTTGATCCATTCCTTATTGAAATTCCAAAATTCAACACCTTGAAAACTTAAACTTTGAGATTCTTGAGAGCAGAATTACTGATTATTATCGAGAGTTTTCTTAAGTGAATCCCGTCACTTAAGATGTAATAAACTATTGGGGCTTGCCCTTATATGGAATTTTAAGAACCCAGGTAATATAAACCCTGCTTAATTCATTTATCTTAAGCAGGGGAATTTGTCAGCTTATAAAATTGGTTCGCAGACCAAACGGATGTCACAAATCTTCTAGTTTATTTAATCGAGCTCCCATCACCAAACAAGCAGTGTCTATTCTTCGGGATAGATACACGGCTTGTGATGCGGTGCTCGTTTATACAAACTATATGGGATGCGAGGTCGGTTCGATTTCGCATCTTAAAATTATTTTCAAAAATCAAATACTACTTTTCAAATTATTTATTTAAATTAAATTAAAAATCCACCGACAACTTCTGTTAGGCGACCCCCTTTTTAAAATAATACACATAACCCAAAAATAAGCCGTACAATTTCTGGCGACTCCGCTGGGGAAAATTCCTCTCTCCATTTTAATCGATGATAGTTCCGCTTTCAAAAATCGGTAGCGTATCCATGTCCCTAGTGAATCAAACTACACTTCTTTCCGTTGGAATACTATGTTCATTTCTTCCTTGAACAAGTATAGCCAACATTCTCTCGGATTTAGGAGCCACCGTTTAGACACCCCTAAACAGAGAGGTTTCGAGATCCTTTTACCTCATTTCTGAGGTGGGGTGGGCCCTCAATAGGTATTAGTTTAGGAGCAGTCTTGCGGGTCGAGAAGTTTCTACAAGACTTTCTCTTCCTTTTCCAGTTCCTAATCAATTCCTTTTACCCTTCCTACAACTCTCCTTCTTTTAATAATTCTCCTTCCTAACGAACAAATCTTTTCAAAAAACAATTATCTTCTAATACCACAAATACACTAAGATAAACAGGAATGTGTTCGGACTCTTTCTTTTTGCGTCATAAGTTTTACGACAAGAAGAAGCATGATTCGGGGACTAACACTTGGAATCTGCCCTGCAGAAATGGAAGCCCCAAAACTGATCTTCTCCTTCGTCAACGGACTGGACCCGTCGTGTTCAAGGACGACTCGCTCGATAATGGAATCATTCGATTCGGACAAGGATTTAGGGACACCGACATCGAATCCCCGACGTCACTCTCTTTTCACTCACAAGCAAAGTACCGGAAACCGAGAAGCCGTTGATCGAGTTTAACCTCAAGTCAACTCATGAATTTCCTCCTCTCGCAAAAGATTCCAACCGAGAGGAGTACTCGTTGTTCTGCGAAGGACCGTTGTTGCTACTCCCACTAGTCTAGTTGTCTCCGCACCTACCCCGGCTTCGCAAAATTAAAGGGGAAGGAAATTCAGAACTGTGATGAACCTGTTACCATGGAGGGTACAGATCTTCCTGTGAGACCTTCCTTTTTCGAGATCGGGTCCAGCTTGAGAGTTCCCCCACTGACACGGACTCAGAGGAGGAACAGAAGTAGAAGGATTGATAGAGAAGCCAGAGCTGCTGAAGTTGCTTTCCTGGAGGAAATCCCAGAACTGCCCGAGTATACACCGCTGCCTGAATACATACCACTTTAGGGAGGAAGTAGGTTCCATCCCCTCTCCGCCGCAGAGGACGAGGAAAATGTCTGCAAGATTGCTTCTGCATTGCCTCAGCCCACATATTACAATGACGGCAGTAAGAAAAGGGTTAGAATTACGCCATTTGCTCGACTGCAAACCCTGATACAAAAGTTAGCAAAGAAATAAAAATGCCCTGTATCAGAAATTTTAAGAAGGATAGGGCGGGTGCCAGCTAAGTCCCGTCTTGGGCCGCGAGTAGAACCTGCTATCACCGCGGAAAAGCCAAATAAGAGAATGAAAGCTAGTCCAACTCGTCGTTGTTTCAGGATTACAAATTAGGGAGGATACCACCTTCCAAGCATTTGACTGAAAGACCATCCGGTCCTAGACCTTCTGCTGCTAGAAGGATGGTATGGTGTCCCACTACCGGACAATTAAGATTAAAATGACAGCCCGAAAAGGAAAGTCTCGTCAGGAGACTTGAGTATGAAGAAAGTGCTACTGCAGTAAAGGGGACTTATGAGAAGGAAACCCGACAGCTATCGCATGACAACTGCAAAGATGTACAGAAAAGACCACTAGAAGATGCTATGGAAAAGCTAAGAACTGATATTCGGCGATTAGCAAAAGAAAGAGAAGAAAAATTCGGAGATGAAGTCGACTCGTCAGAGTTCATGGATGATGAATATGTAGAAATTAACATGGTTGAAACACGAGCTTCGTCGACTTCACAAGGTGCTCCTACAAATCGCAGAAGAGAGGAGCCGAAGTAATGAGGATGCAGCTTCGGGAGAAAGATGATACGATCGCCCAAATGGCAAAAAGGATGGAAGAGATGGGCTGCAACCCTAGCCGCTCTCCGTAGTCGGGTTCAACCCCAAAGAGAAACACTCCCGTAGTTATTCACATTGTAGACGAGAGGAAAGGAGATTACATCTCGCAACGGGGATGATCAATTAAAAAAGGATGCAATACAAAGCATGATTCGGAAAAGGATATCAAGAGCATGGTGGAACAAAGAAGTACGAGAAGCCTTGGCACAATCAAAGAGTGGGACATCCATTCGGACGGTTAGACCTTACCCGAAGAATTCGACGCCGTCCAATATCCGAAAGGCTTCGTACCACCTCCGTTCAAGACCTTTTATGGAACCGGAAACCCTCGAGAAGCATGTTGCACATTTTCGTGCCGCTTGTTGCAATGCCGGCGGAAGTGATGCTTTACTCTTCCGACGGCTTGTCGGCGACTCGTCGGGAATCGCCTTTGATTGGTATGCGGAATTACCGAACGGTTCGGTGAAGATATTTTCAGAATTAGAGAACCTCTTCATCAAGCGATTTTTCGGAGCTCAGCACCACATCACTATAGGTGACTTAGTGGTAGAGAAGCAGAAGCAGAATGAAACTTTGGTGGACTACATACTTCGATGGAGGAACCTAAGTATGAAGTGTGAGCCACAGCTACAAGAACAGCATGCCGTCGGCATTTTACTGAAGAGCATTCATGGCCCGATAGGACTTCTCCTCAAAGGATTTACTATTAAGACTTTCAAGAAGTTGTTAAGCAAGACCAGAAGCTTTCAAGAGGAGGCGAAGCAATTAATTTTCACTAACAAAACAACCAAATAGAAGCCTGTGAAAACTTTTGAAAAGAAGTCTGGGATCGTTGCAGCAGTCGATAAAGGCAAGCAGCCAATATAAATACCGCCAGAACGGCCGCAGCAAATTCAACAGAATTACCAGCAACCCCGACCCAGCTATCAGTCATCTCAACAGTGTGAACAACCTCCTCGTCCACAACGTACGTTAAGGGAGCTTCTGAGTAGGGAGTATCCGTTCAAGAATGAGGCAGATGCCGAAAATGTTCCGCGAGTCGATGAAGACTCCCGATTTCCAACCGCCGGAGCCTAAGAAACCAGAAGAAGTCGACAAGAATGGTGATCCCAACTTTTGCCCTTACCACCGGATGCTTGGACACAAGATAGAAGATTGCATTACCTTCAAAAGTTGGCTCAACGACAATCTTCGAAAAGGGAATATAACGATCCCGAATGAATACATGAAGGAACCCCAAAAAGGAGGTTCTGTCAATGTTATCTCAACGGATCTCATTATTCCGATAGATCCCTATGCGACTGATGATGGATGGACTACCGCTTGGACAAAGTCTTCGAAGAAGATTTTAGATCGCATCCAAACCACTTCGGTGCGAGCCTCAATTTAGAGTTCGAAACCTGTCAAGTCGGCATTATCACTTGCAATAGAAGAACCACCTCAACAAGAGACGATTAAAGAAAAGAAGAAAATTGATGAAGAAGAGAAGACCGAGGCTCCTGAGGCTAGACTAGGGGCCGCCTATCCTAGGATAGTTGTTTCCGATTCGGGGGAGAAATCCCTCGAACCTCCGACTCCGTATGATTATCTGCTCACTCCGGTGGGATCTTATAATGATAAGGGTTATGGCGTTGGCTACATTTTGACTGTTTCTAACGATTACGTAACTAGCGACAACCAACCTAATCCAGATATCGATTCCGATACAAGTGACAATTCTCAAATCATACATAATCTCGACGATCATAATGACAAAGAAGACATCCACCAAGGAGGCTATGAGAGCTCAACTAGCAGTGAATCTATTTGCGAGTTTCGAGGAGCTCTAGTCACAATAGAGTTAGAGCCTTCAGACTCTGAAGCTAATCCAGAAGAACCTGTCATTCCGATTCAGGAGGAGACACCAGCAAACTCAATACCAGATTCGAAGAAATCACGAAGTCAACTTAAGAAGTGGAAGAGTTCGCGCTTCGAGAATGGGTCCAAAGGACAAAGGAAAGTAGGCGGTTGTCCAGGAAGAACCAACCCGGCAGAAGAAATACCCATTCGGGAAGAAATCGAGACACATGGAAATAAAGTGGATTACAATGTGTTAGCCCATCTTAGGAAACTACCGGCCAAACTGAGCATCTACGGCGCTCTCATCTTATCAAAGGAGATGAGAGAAGCTCTGATCAAGGTCTTACTTGATCCAGAAATTTGCTTAGCTCAAATGACCGGTAGTTTCCTAATCCAGAAGAACCTGTCATTCCGATTCAGGAGGAGACACCAGCAAACTCAATACCAGATTCGGAAGAAATCACAGAAGTCAACTTAAGAAGTGGAAGAGTTCTACCTCCGAGAATGGGTCCAAAGGACAATGGAAAGTAGGTGGTTGTTTAGGAAGAACCAACCCCTGCAGAAGAAATACCCATTCGGGAAGAAATCGAGACACATGGAAATAAAGTGGATTACAACGTGCTAGCCCATCTTAGGAAACTACCAGCCAACCGAGCATCTACGATGCTCTCATCTTATCAAATGAGAGAAGCTCTGATCAAGGCCTTACTTGATCCAGAAATTTGCTTAGCTCAAATGACCGGAGATTCCTTAGATGAGGTTTGCTCGTTAAAGGAACAACGAGGTGTTACCTTCACGGACAATGACCTACTACTTGGGACAGCAGACCACAACCGACCATTGTACATTTCAGTTATAATTGGAAAGTTTACACTCTCCAGAGTATTAGTGGATCCAGGAGCATCAATCAATATAATGAATCTTCGAACGCTAGCATACTTGAAAATTGATGCTCGCGAGCTCGAAGTTGACAAAATGTTATTAAGAGGATTCTACCTGAAAGGAGAAAGAGCCCTCGGATCAATAACACTGCTAATGAAGACCGGTGACTTAGCAAAGACAACCACGAAATTTCACATAATCGATTCAGAAACGTCATTCAACGCTCTACTGGGCCGACCATGGATACATGAAAACTAGATGGTTCCATCATCTCTACATCAGTGCATCAAATACTACGATGGAGGGGAACAGTGCATCAAAGGTGACTTACAACCATTCTCCGTACATGAAATTGGAATCCATAAAGATGCAGCTTATTATGCACCTCCGAAGAAAACAATCTTTTCCAGAGATGCTATAACAAATGAAGTAAAGGAAGTTCGGGACGACGAAGAACCTGAAGTTCTAGTCCAACAGTCACTCACCACTCCCTTACGGCGAGATGGTGAAGGTTTCTCCACAACTCGCATCCGAGGTCAAGGCCGGGGAAGAGGTCGTGGCAGAGACGTTAAGACAGTTGGACAGAGGAAACCAGCCATCAATGTTGATTGGGAAGACAGTTCTGAAGAAGAAAAAGAGATTAAGCAGGAAGCAGCGACAATAAGTCGGAAGAAGCTGCAATTCAGGATCTCTCTCGAAGATGAAAAGAACGAGGAATATAAATCGATGTACATGAAGATTAACCACTATGTACATACTATGACCCTGACCCTGATCCATTCTAATAAGATCGAGGGTATGGTGGTTAAAGAGGTATGTAACGGCGGTGCAAAGCCCATCAAATTCTACCGTGGTGCTCCTTCCTCCAAAACTGAAAATAATGTACAATTTGAAGATGCTACTTCATCAGAATTAATGGAATTACCTTTTGAGTGGTACTCTCCCTGTGTTCAAAATTTAATTCAGCATGGTTTCTTACCTCGACAATGGACAAAAGGCCAATCACAACATTTTAAAAATTTATGGAATAACTCCGGTCGTCCACCCAATTCAAAACATGGTCTCGGATTCGGCACGATAGGATCGACTCGACGATACCGAATTTTGCTTGGTTGTCACTTGTGAGGCTAATGAAAACCGCATGGAAACTACGAAGAATTCGAAGATTTACAAATTGGAAATGCTCCACCGTAGTTCGAAGAAGAGATCAAATCTACAATAGATGAGTTAACGGAAGTTAACTTAGGTACTAGCAAAGAGCCGAGACCTACCTTTGTTAGCTCCTTACTCAATACAGAAGACTCCGAAGAAATAATCAAGTTATTAATGGAATTTAAAGACTTTTTTGCTTGGAACTACGATGAGATGCCGGGATTAGCTCCGAGGTCGCAATCCATAAGCTAGGAGTGGATCCTACTCGCTCCAGGCCGACAAGGTCCCGGAAGAATGCGTCTAGGAATAGAACAACAAGTCATAGTCGAAGTTAAAAAAGCTAATAGACGCTAAATTTGTCTCGTGAAGAACAATACCCAACTTGGTTAGCCAATGTGGTACCAATCGGGAAGAAGAATGGTCGGATCGAATTTGTGTGAATTTCGGAGATTTAAACAAGGCATGTCCAAAAGATGAATTCCCTCTACCGATCCCGTAATTAATGATTGACATTGCTTCAACACATGAAATATTCTCATTCATGGATGGATCTTCGTGATACAACCGAGATAAAAATGGCTCCTGAAGATGAAAAACTTACGTAATTCGTAACACCTATCGGAGTATATTGCTACACGAAGGATGCCATTCGGACTGAAGAACGCAGGAGCAACATACCAGAGAGCGATGACAAGAATTTTTGATGATCTCATTCACAATCAAGTCGAATGTTACGTGGATGATGTGGTCATCAAAAGTAAAGTAAAGGAAAACCACCTGTATGACTTGAGAATTATTTTCGAACGATTAAGACAATTTAACCTTAAGATGAATCCCTTAAAATGCGCCTTCGGCGTCACCTCCGGGAAATTCTTAGGATTCATTGTCCGACATCGTGGAATTGAAATCGACCCGGAAAAGATTAAAGCTATCTTAGAAATGCCGCCTCCCAGAACCTTAAAACAACTACGATCTTTTCAAGGGAAGCTAGCATATCTTCGACGCTTTATCTCGAACTTGTCAGGTAGGTGTCAGCCTTCCTCGGCATTAGTTAAAAAGGATGCCAAATTTATTTGGGAAGAGAAATTCCAGAAGGCCTTTGATGACATTAAACAATATTTAATGACACCTCCTGTCTTAGCAGCCCTAGTCTCAGGTAGACCGCTGATACTTTATACTGCGGCTTTAGATGACTCTCTCGCAGCCCCGTTAGCCTGTGTCAATGATGAGGGTAAAGAAAATGCTCTTTATCGCCTAAGCCGTCGTTTACTTCCGACGGAAATAAAGTATCCCATAATCGAAAAGCACCGTTTGACCCCGATCTTCGCCGCTCAAAAGCTCGGGCACTACATGCTTTCTCATAAGGTCAACTTGATCTCGAAATTTAATCCATCGCAATACTCGATGACCCGTCCAATGCTTTCCGGCGGACTTGCTGGGTGGTCAATGATATTATCGCAATTCGATATAACTTTCGTGCCTCTTCGTGTCGTAAAGGGACAAGTTCTAGCAGACTTCCTCGCAGCACACCCTTTACCGGCAGAATCTCCTCTCAATGACGACTTGCCAGATGAACAAATAATGAGCTTAGAAGACCCCGATGATCGACGTTGGGAATTATATTTCGACGGAGCATCTTCAGCACACAAAGATGAAGAATCACAAGTGATAGTGCCCGGTAAGGCAGGAATCGAACTAATCTTTATAACACCGGAGTGGGGGAGGTTAAGATACTCCTACCACTTGACAGAACCATGTACAAACAACGAAGAAGAATATGAAGCTCTCGTAACAGGACTGGAATTAGCTATTCAAATGGGGATAACAAATATCAACATCTACGGGGATTCGCAGTTAATCATTCAACAGATCGCTGGACAGTACATAATTTTAAAGCCAAGACTCGAGCAATACATCCGGTATACCATACAGTTGTTGGAACCGATTCCGAATGTGACGATCTACAAAATTCCCAGAAAAGAAAACGCTTTAGCAGATGCGTTAGCCCGCCTCGCAAAAGAATTTGCCTACTTGCAAGATGAATCAGTTGAATTGTCAGTTCATGGACGACGAGTCCTATCATAGCTTGACATAGACACAATACACAAATCAGAAAAAGAAAAAGAATCAATTGCGAGCGAGTGATGTAAAAAACGTAAGATTGGCGATAGCCATTAATGTACTACCCGCAAACAGGAAAATTACCAACTGATAGGTCGTTAGCCTCATCGTATCAAGAAAAGAACTCTGTCATACGCATTCATAAACAACATGTTATACAGAAGGTCTTTCGATCAAATGTGGCTAAGGTGCCTAAGCGGGTCCGAGGCCCGTGAAATTGTTAAAGAGGTGCATTCAGGACTCTATGGCGCCCACCAGTCGGGTCCGAAGATGAAAATGAAAATTAAAAGACTAGGGTACTACTGGCCCTTGATGATGACCGACTGCATGAAAATCGCCAAGAGCTGTCACCAATGCCAAGTGCACGGATTGGTTCTACACCAACCTCCAAATGTGCTACATCCGACAATTACATCATGGCCATTTGAATGTTGGGGCACAGATATAATGGGTCCAATAGAACCACCATCTTCAAAAGGACATCGCTTCATTCTTGCAGCTACAGATTACTTTTCCAAGTGGGCAGAGGCCGTTCCACTAAGAGAAGTGAAAGCACACCACGTGCTACAGTTTTTCAAGAACCAAGTTGTCTACCGTTTCGGAGTGCCGCGCAGGATCATCTCAGATAATGGATCAACATTCATAAGCACGCAAATCAACAATTTTTTCAGGAGACACGGAATCGACTGGCAGTATTCAACAATTTACTATCCAAGAGCAAACGGCTCCGTCGAGGCTTTTAATAAAACTCTCATTCAAATTTTAAAGAAAACTTTGGATGATAATAAGAGAAATTGGCATGAGAAGTTATTAGAAGCCTTATGGGCCCTACCGGACAACCTTCGAACTCCTACTCAAGCTACACCTTACGCTCCGGTGTATGGGTCCGAGGCGATGTTACCCTTAGAGGTCCAGCCTTCCTTCACTCGTAATTGCAGCTTGTAAACAAAATCACGACGAAGAGAATGCCAAATTACGACTAGAGGAATTAGAAAGCTCTGGAAGGGAAAAGACTTGCAACGCAGACGAATTTAGAACTATACCAAGCTAAGATGGTTCAAGCCCATGATAGACTGGTCCGCCCAAGAACCTTCAAAGTTGGTGACTTAGTTCTAGTTCTCAAGAGACCTATTCTTGCACACCGCAAGATAGGAGGAAAATTTGAACCCACTTGGGAAGGACCGTTTGTGGTTGAAGCAGTATACTCAGGAGGCTCCTACCAACTAGTGAATTGCCAAGGAGAACGACATATGCTTCCGATCAACGGACGATACTTGAAGAAGTATTACGCTACCTGATGTTTCAAAGGAATGAATTCTTCATCCCTAGAAGCATGGGCGAAGTAATTACTTATGATTGGGTCCGAACCCAAAAATAACAAAAAATGTGCTAAAATAAATAAAATCATGATGATAAAATTTTCTTTGTTCTCTCTTCCAAATCAAAATCTTTTTTTCGATATTTTCGCACTTCATCCCTATTGAATTTAAAAAAATATATATACAAAAGAAAACTCTGTCTCTAATAAACTTTTTCTTAATGTTCTTGTTCTTAGTACGTGCCTCGATCCTTTTCCTTGTCTTTTCACGGGGAAATGTCGAGCGGGCGGTTGGTCTCGAACTTTAGAAATGGCGTAAGCCTTGCACTCTACGAAAAGAGGGAGAATGATGGAGCGATAATAAAGATTGACTCGTACTTCGCACCGCGCAGTGCTTGCAATACGAGGAAGGTGACTGGGTCCCGGCTGATCGAGAGGAACTGCCCGATCGGACAAGAATGAAAGTGGGTGGCCCGAGCCACCAACCCGAAGAAGAAGAAAAGGAAAACAAACACTAAGGAGGACAAGAGAATCAATTCTGTAGTCGCTACAGTAGAGGGCAGGCTTGTCAGCGCCGCGCACACAGAGATTCAGGAAGTACGAAGAGCTAAACTCACAGCAACTCAGCGAAGAAATAAAAATCGCCGTATCTGCAAGATGTTAACTAAACTAGCAGCGGACCAGCGCAACGAGGCAGTCGCTACTACCAATGCATATACTTCAAGGATACCGGTTCGCCAGAACTCCGAAGAAAGGAGGCCAGCTCCGAGGATAACGAAGAGGCCGGAGAAATCTCAAGAAGATCAAAAGAAGGAAGGCTACCACGCCACCGGATAAAGCCACCGGCAATGCATGACCTTGTTGCGAAGCAACCCCGGAGGATGTCCCGACGGAGACCATCCCCGAGGAGCCGAGGTATGCGGGAGAACGCGAAGGGATCGAGCCATATATCCCACAAGACATCACCGTACCTCGCCATTTGCAGATTATTCCAGAATACGAGCTAGAAAGAATGTAGAATGTCGAGAAGCAAACTTTTAAATACTTCGAGAGAATTAGAGGCAAGAGGATCAATATACTAGAAGGCCTCGAGCTACATACAAACGTGTTCTCAGAATACGAACAACAACAAATTGTGGACTACATCCGGGATTTGAAAAGAATGGGTCGAGCAGGCCGCCTAAGAGAAAACACTTACTCGGAACCCCGGAGATGGATGCCAGGGAAAGGAAGAATTACCATACAATGTGGATGCTGCTACAACTTCGCAGAAGACAGGAAGGGAAACCCACCGGGAATACTCCATCATGGCAAGGTAGATCCAATGCCATTGGTCATCAAAAGGATGGTAAAGAGAATGATAACATGGAGGGTACTGCCAGCAGATTGCATACCCAACAGTTGCATTATCAACATTTACAAGCAGGGTGACTGCATACCCCCGCACATAGATCACCACGACTTTGTCAGACCTTTCTGCACAGTTTCTTCTCTGAACGAGTGTAATATCATGTTCGGATCTAAACTCCGGATAGTAGGCCCAGGTGAGTTCCGAGGGCCAGTAAAGATACCATTACCGATAGGTTCCGTCATGATACTAAAGGGCAACAGAGCAGATGTCGCTAAACATTGCATACCAGGAGTACCAGTGAAGCGGATCTCAGTTACTTTCAGAAGGGTGGATGACAGGAAAGCACCTTACCACTTCTAGCCAGACCCAGAGCTAGAGATCCTCCGGCCTTACGAGCTGTGAGTTACATGGAAAATATCACACCTCCAACGTACATCCATATGACATCCTTGCCAAGGATTGGAAGGTGATGTTATTGACCATGCACCTCACTATTCAGACATGGATTTTTGACAGATGCCATTTTGGATGGATCAACAAAGATCATACCTAGTCCGTTTTGAGTCTGCATGTATTGTATGAGATGTATTCCAGATCGAGTTGTATGATGTATCTTCGACATGATTGGAATGAAAGTGACCATGTCACATTTTGGCCTTCACCTCTTTTGTGCAAATTGACTGGGAAACGCCATTAAAGTTAAATGAACTTCAAACAAAGAAATCGAAAAGAAACAAAAAGAATAAAAGAAAACTTTCCTTAAAAATCTAAAAATAATGATGAACGCCAAATTCACATGAACATTAAATGAACGATAAGACAAATTTGATTTGTTAAAGGACAAACAAAATGAACACAAATTTTAAATCAAATCTCAATCAAATTTCAAATTCAATCTTCCAGATCTCAGATCAAATCTCAATCAAATTTCAATTTCAATCTTCCATATCTCAAATTACAAAAAAAATCAAATTCTTGGGGTTGAGGATTTTACATTCGAGACTGCATTGCTTTAGGATTCTTTGCCTATCGCAATGAAATACATCGAACTCAAACTTTTGGGGTCGAGGATTTTACATCCGAGACTGCATTGCTTTAGGTTCTTTCTCTATCGCAATGAAATACATCAAAGTCAAACTTTTGGGGTCGAGGATTTTACATCCGAGACAGCATTGCTTTAGGTTCTTTCCCTATCGCAATGAAATACATCGAACTCAAACTTTTGGGGTCGAGAATTTTACATCCGAGACTGCATTGCTTTAGGTTCTTTCCCTATCGCAATGAAATACATCAAAGTCAAACTTTTGGGGTTGAGGATTTTACATCCGAGACTGCATTGCTTTAAGTTCTTTCCCTATCGCAATGAAATATATCAAAGTGAAACTTTTGGGGATGAGGATTTTACATCTGATACTGCATTGCTTTAGGTTCTTTCCCTATCGCAATGAAATAACTCAAAGTCAAACTTTTGGGGTTGAGGATTTTACATCAGAGACTGCATTGCTTTAGGTTCTTTCCCTATCGCAATGAAATACATCAAAGTCAAACTTTTGGGGTTGAGGATTTTACATCCGAGACTGCATTGCTTTAGGATTCTTTCCCTATCGTAATGAAATACATAAAAATCAAACTTTTGGAGTTGAGGATTTTACATCCGAGACTGCATTGCTTTAGGATTCTTTCCCTATCGTAATGAAATACATCAAAATCAAACTTTTGGAGTTGAGGATTTTACATCCGAGACTGCATTGCTTTATGATTCTTTCCCTATCGCAATGAAATACATCAAAACTCAAATTCTTGGGGTTGAGGATTTTACATCTGAGACTGCATTGCTTTAGGATTCCTTCCCTATCGCAATGAAACACATCAAAACTCAAATTCTTGGGGTTGAGGATTTTACATACGAGACTGCATTGCTTTAGGATTCTTTCCCTATCGCAATGAAATACATTAAAGTCAAAGTTTTGGGGTTGAGGATTTTACATCTGAGACTGCATTGCTTTAGGATTCTTTCCCTATCGCAATGAAATACATCAAAATCAAACTCTTGAGGTTAAGGATTTTACATCCAATACCGCATTGCTCTGAGATCTCTCCTCATTGCAATGATTCAATCTGATCAATTCAATTTTCTTTTGAGGTTGAAGATGTCACATCTAAAACCACAAAATTCCAATTTTTCATTTCAAGTTCAAATCCCTTCAAATTAATATTAACAAAACTTCAATCTAAATTGAAACTCAAACTGAAATCTGAGCTCACACATCAAAACTTAAACTGTAACAAAATGAAACCTAAATCGAAATTCCCCAGATCATGTGATTTGGGATTCACCTCCTTTCCCTTTCCCTAGTGAGAGTTCAGGAATCTCCAGTCTCAGAGATATACTTGACACTCCCTAGCGGAAATTCTTTAATTTCGTTCTAAGTTTGTCACTTGGACATCTGTGTTGGTTTCATTGATCTTTTCGGTCAACGCCAATACGCGCGGTGTGCTTGGTTAGAACACCACACCTATTAGGGGTCCATTTGTTGACCTCATTTTTGAAGAGGTCTTCTCTTCTCTCTTTAGTACTTAGAATCTAGCCTTAGGCTTTTCCTTTGACTATCCTAGAGGATTAGAATTGGGACCCACCACTTAGAAATTCAAACCACTTCTTAACTCCCTGCAAACTCCACAAACTTGATTGTAGAGCCCTAATCACCTGGAGGGTCGAGATCAAATGTGGAAGTTTAAAGGATGAGTTACCTGTAGGACTCTTTGGCCTTAGGACCGCCTCAGGTGGCCCGGTCCGGTGAGGGCTGACTTACACATACACTACACTTATACACTACACTTTTACACACCTCCTAAAACCACACCCATACCCAACTTGACCTCCCGACTCATGTAGGTGATTCACATGGATGGTCCTTAACCCCTAAGCCCTCGCTAAGAGGGTTAGGAACAACATAGTGAATGCCTCAAATGAGTCCCTTCATGGCTCATGTGGGCTTGATATGGCTTCATGGCTCAACCCAAAATGGTTCCATTCCACTTACATTTACCCAATCTTCAATTTTCCAAATTTTCAATTTTTGACCCCGGGGACCCTACACCCGCCTAGCCTACCCAAAACCCTTGAAATTACCCAAATTTTTTTAAAAAAATCTCCAAACCACCCAAAATTCCTCAAGACCAATCCCAAACATTCCCACATTACTCAAATTGATCATCCATAGCTAAAAATACCAAAAATTCCAAAGATACCTCCCAATACACTCCAAATACCCAAAATGCCCCTCTTAGCCAAAAAATCCAAAAATTCAGAAAATTCCCAGAAAATTCCAGAAAGTCCCAAATATCCCCAATTTCATTTTGTTCAACTACACCATGGGCCAATTTTTTCAATTACTCCACTTTTTTCAAAATCCCCAATTTGACCCATTTTTAACCCAAAATAAACCCAATGTCAAACCAAACCTACCCAATTGACCCAAATTCTGGTCCAATTCAATTCTAAACTTCAATTCAAAATCTCCAACACCAATCTAGACCAATTCCAAGTCCAATTTGATTGGAATTTGAACCCAATTTCATTTTTGACCTTAAAGCCCAATTTGGACCCATGACCCAAACTTAGCTCAAACTAACCCAATTCAACTCCAATTAACCCCAAACCTTTTCTAAACCTTCCTTAACATCCCCACAAACAAAATACTAACATGATTTACCCAAAATTTGGACCCAAACCCAACTCAAATTCAACCCAAAACCAAAAAGCCCAATTTTGACATAAACCCAAACCTAACCCAAATAAGCCCAAACCCCAAAATCAAAACCCAACCAAAGTAAAAACCTCTTTGAAGCACTCCCATAAACATTTCCCAACATTAATTTTACATTAATTTCAACCCTAGCCCAACATTGGCCCAAATTAGCCCAATTTGACTTACATTGGCCCATGTACCAAATGAACCCAAATCCAACCCAATTCAAGCCCAAACCACCTCAAATTTATTCCAAATCACTCATGAAACATCCCTAAACCAAACCCAACAATTATTTGGCCCAAGAATTTACCAAACTTTCATCCTAAAGTCCATTTTAAAATCCAAAAGCCCACTTCCCTAAACCATTTTAAAAGCCCATCTTCACTAAATTTTAAAGGCCCAAAATTCATACAATGCCCATATGACGCTCTTCTTCATCATGACTTCAATTAAAACCATCCCTAAAGTTCCAATGAGATATAAATTTATTCTAAATCAAGCTTCATGTTAACCTCTCATACATTTATCAAAAATGCCAAAATCCATTTTCATACAAGTAAGCCAAGCTATGTGCAAGCCATAGGCAAGCCATGAAGCCATGCATGAGCCACATGGAAGCCATGAAAGCCCCTTTACATGTCACCATGCTATCTTGGGCAAATGGAGGAGGTCCTTTCAATATTCCCTTAAGGTGATTAACCATTTCCATGTCTCCCCTAAACCATGTTTAATCCTAATCGTACTTGGATTGTGACTTGACCCCACTAATCAAGCCGAGCCAAATCACTTTCTCTTCAACTTAAACCAAGTCTTGGGTGGTGCACTTAGCCCAAAAGGACGGGTTGACCCAAATCAAGCCAAAATGGCCTCTCCCCCATACCATTTTAATCCAAGCCCTTTACACATGTCCATGGCCAATTGACTGCACAAACCTCCAGCCCTGACCCACCTGGACCTGAGGGTGACCCATGCCTGCCGGCCAGCCACCTGGGTCGCCGGAAAACGCCATGGCCGAGACATTGGAAGGAGCCAAGCATTGAAATTCTCCCTTGCTGAGTTGCCCCATGCCCAGTGGCCATTTCAGCTATTCTTCCCATGCCAAGAGCAGCTGATCTCAGTCCCTAACTCCCCCTGGGAGGCCCTCCAGCCTCTCCTATTTAAACCCCACCTCTCTCGGCCATGGAAGAGGTGCTGAACCAACCTTAAGGAAACTCTGCCAAAATCATTCCAGACCACTCTCCACACATAGAGCATTTGATTCCCACTCGGATTCCAGCTTCAATTCCCTCCAGCTCGAGCTCAATTTCGAGTTCAAATTTCAGCATAAAAACCAGGACACTTCTTCACAGTGAGCCAATCCCCAAATTGATTGGTCCTACACCTTCACCAGACCAAGAGAAGAAGTTTACCAGCAAAAGCCCCCTCACCAGGGAATTTAATAAAATTAAAATTACAATTTTCCAAAAAAGTTGATTTTTTGCATTATTTTAATATTTTTAATAATTAAAAAATAATAAAAATCACAAAAATAATAAAATTCACCAAAATGTCACATTTTGAATTTTAATCACTTAGGAACAAACCCCATATTTTTCTTAAGTCTCTATGATGAGATATTAAATTTTAAAGCCCTAAGGTAATTTTAAAATTAAAAAAATGTATTTTCTAGCATTTCCACTAAAATAATTCTAATAAATCAAAGAAAAATCAGAAAATTATAAAAATTGGTTCTCTCGGTTTCCTTGGTATCGTAGAGATTTTTGAAAAATATAAAATTCATTTTCAACCTTTATTTTATTTTTAAATTAATTAATACTTCAAAACTCAAAATAATTATAATAAAAATAATATAATTCAAAAAATAACCAAAATTGGTCTAAGTGGTCCTCTGGTCATTAGAAATGTCCCATAATTTTCTTAAGGACAGAAACCTTCCCTTGGTCATGTTATTAAATTTTCCTTGGAAATTCTTATTTTCCTCCAAAATAATTACATAAACAAATTAAATATAGAAAAATCATATTTTCTCCTCTAATGTCTTGATTGACGTATGAGTGAAGTCACATAAAAATTGCAAATTCATTTAAGCTCAATTTAGTGAGTTATGGAATTAGTAAGCATAAAAGGCAAAATGGTAATTAAAATTTTAACCTATAATTAAAAATTTTAGGTTTAATTAAAAGGATGGGTAAAATATTTGATATTAAGTTGATTTTGGTCGTTTGAAACTTAGGTATTTATAGGGTAGAAACCTACCAAGTAATTTGAAAGTAATCAAAATAAACCTTAATTAAATAATTAATTAATTTTGGAAGAATAATGAAAAATTAGAATTATTAAAATAGGGATATTATTAGGAAGAAATTTATTCTTTAATCTAAGAATCCCTAAATTAATCACCTCAATAATATTCAATTCCTAATTAAAATGATAATCCAAATTCAAAACTTAAAATGCTTAATCATTAAATTAAATTAAAATTAAAACATTTAAATTAAATTCTTTTAAAATTTCAATTAAATTCTTTTAAACATTTAAATTAACACTGCCGTTGCCGGTCCCAAGCCCGGATGTG
Organism: Papilionanthe hookeriana x Papilionanthe teres; assembly: GCA_022702705.1. NCBI lineage: Eukaryota > Viridiplantae > Streptophyta > Magnoliopsida > Asparagales > Orchidaceae > Papilionanthe > Papilionanthe hookeriana x Papilionanthe teres. The sequence continues at coordinate 63,844,594 of CM040435.1, read as the reverse complement.
AAAAGTGGAGGGTTGCGTTAGGTAGTCGACAGCCAGCGTAAAACTTGTCGAAAAAAGATCATGACATGAATCCTTTTGATCATTGTGTAAGTGCTAGGGCGTCCCCTGGAAGCGACGCGCCGTATGGCTCGAATACAGTGGAAAGTGTGCAAGGGCCGCTACACCGGCGCCCGGTGTAGTGTCAAGTAAGCAAGGGTTCCCACATTACGGACGGATGCGGGTAAAGAAGTTAGTCCATGATACTAGTATTAGGATAGGATCCTAGAATATAGGTACTCTCAATGGTAAACTAATGGAATTGGTTGATATTATGATCCATAGAAAGATAAATATCATATGTATTCAAGAAACTAAATGGGTTGGAGAAAAAGCTAAGGAGATTGATAACTTAGGTTTTAAACTATGGCATTCAGGTAAGAGTCGTACTAGAAATGGTGTAGGTGTAATTATAGATAAGAGTTTGAAAGATAATGTTGTAAAAATTAATAGAGTTGGAGATAGAATTATAGCACTTAAGATTATTATTGATACTAAGATTTTTAATATTATAAGTGCTTATGCTCCTCAAGTAGGTTTAGATATAGGTTCTAAAGATAAATTCTGGAATGATCTAGAAGACTTAATACACTTGATACCCCTTGAAGAAAAAATTTTTATTAGAGGAGATTTAAATAGACATGTCGGTAGAGTGGTAGAAGATTTCGTAAATATTCATGGTGGCTACGGTTATGGAGCGATTAATGAAGAAGGTAGAGCCATTTTAGATTTTGCTTTAGCGTATGATATGACTATTACTAATACTTTATTCAAGAAAAGAGATGAGCATCTTATTACTTATAAGAGTGGATCTAATCAAACACAAATTGATTATTTTCTTATGAGAAGAAGAGATCGTCGAGATTGTAAGGATTGCAAGGTTATTCCAAGTGAGCAATTAAGTACCCAACATCGATTATTAGTTCTAGATTTTAAGATGAAGAGTTGTAAAATAAAGAATACTAGAATTCAACATCCTAGAATAAGATGGGGGCACCTAAAAGACACAAATAAAATTATTTTTATGAGTAAAATTCAAGATTTAAATATTTGGGTTGTTCATGAAGACGCGAATGTTATGTGGAAAAAATTAACTAATACTATTAAACAAGTGGCTAAAGATGTACTTGGAGAATCAAAAGAAAAAGTTTCTATAAATAAAAATAGTTGGTGGTGGAATAATAATGTGCAAGAAAAGATAAAATATAAGAAGTTGTGCTATAAAAATTGGTTTAAATGTAAAAGCTTAGAGAACTGGGAAAAATATAAAACGGCCTGCAGGAGTCTAAAAGAACAATTCGTGATGTTAAAAATTCTGTTTTTAATGATCTTTATAACATGTTAGATACTAAGGAAGGTGAAAAATATATGTATAAACTAGCCAAACAAAGAGAAATGAAATGTAAAGATTTAACTCAAGTAAAATGTATTAAAGATAAAAATCAAAAAGTGCTTTTCTTAGAAAAAGATATTCAACATAGGTGGGTGAGTTATTTTGATAAACTTTTTAATGATGATGCTGAAAGTACGATTGACCTTAGTAATCTTAATATCGTTAATGATAATAAAACTTTTCATTTTTACCGTCGCATTAGTAAAAAGAAGTTGATGAGGCTTTAAAGAAAACCAAGGGGGAAAGTCTCGTAGGACCCGATGATATCCCAATTGAAGTGTGGAAATGTTTAGGTGATTTGGGGGTTTCTGGCTTACTAAACTTTTTAATATTATTTTAAAAACTAAAAGGATGCCTGAGGAGTGGAGAAAGAGCATTTTGGTCCCCATTTTTAAGAATAAAGGAGATGCACAAGAGTGTGCAAATTATAGAGGAATTAAATTGATGTGTCATACTTTAAAATTATGGTAGAGGGTAATTGAACATAGGTTAAGACGTATTACGAAGATTTCTCATAATCAATTTGGATTTATGCCGGCAGTGTCTACCATGGAAGCTATATATTTATTGAGAGGTTTGATGGAGAAGTACAGAGATAATAAGGAGGATCAACATTTCGATTTTTATTGATTTAGAAAAAGCTTACGATAAGGTTCCTAGAGATGTTCTTTGGAGAGTCCTCGAGAAGAAAGGTGTTGATATGACTTATATTCAAGTCATTAAAGATATGTATGCTAGAGCCGTTACATGTGTTCGAACCGAAGGAGGATTAACCAAGTATTTTACTATTTCGTTGGTTTACATCAAGGATCGGCTTTAAGCCCATATCTTTTTGCTTTATTTATGGATGGTCTTACTCGGGCATTTACAAGAGGATTTACCTTGGTGTATGCTTTTTGTCGATGATATCCTCCTCGTGGATAAGACAAGAGAAAAAGTCCAGGAAAAACTTAAATTATGGAGGTCTACATTGGAGTCTAAAGGTCTTCGTTCGAGTAGAACTAAAACTGAATACATGGAATGTAATTTTAGTAATAGTAGGTCTAGTGACGAGCGAGTGTAACTTTGGGTGATCAAATTATTAAAAGGTGTGAACGATTTAGATATCTCGGGTCCATTGTTCAAAGCGATGGTGATATAGATGGGGATGTTAATAGTAGAATTCAGGTTGGTTGGTTAAAGTGGAGGAATGCGTATGGCCTATTGTGTGATAGAAAAGTACCGCTTAGACTGAAAGGAAAATTTTATAAGATGGTGGTGAGACCTTCAATGCTCTATGGTGTTGAATGTTGGCCTTTAAAAGAGAAGCATAATGTTAAGTTAAGGGTTGCCGAGATGGGAATGATTAGGTGGATGAGTGGCTTTACACTTAGAGACAAAATGCGAAATGAATATATCCGTAAAAGGGTTGGAGTTGCACCGATGACGGATAAAATTAGAGAGAGTCGCCTTAGATGGTTTGGTCACATTAGACGTCGACCACCTGATGATCCAATTAGGAGAGTAGATGTTTTAAATACTACTTATGTTAAGAAAGGCAGATGCAGACCTAGGAAAAATTGGGCTTATTGCATAAAAAATGATCTTAATTTATTAGAATTAAACGAAAATTTGACACTAAATATGACGCAATGGAGAAAAAGGATTCATGTAGCCGACCCCACTTAGTGGGATTAAGGCTTTGTTGTTGTTGTTGTTGTTGTTGTAAAATTTCAATTAAATTAATACTATAACAATTAAAATTAAATCATCCCTAAAGCATAAAAAATAAAATATTAAATTAAAATTAAAAGAAAAATAATAAAATTAAATTAAAATTTAAATTAAATTAAAATTAAAAAAATAAAACCAAATTAAAATTTAAATTTAAATTTAAATTAAATTAAATTAAATTAAATTAAATTAAATTAAATTAAATCACAATAAATTAAATTAAATTAAAACATATTAAATTAAATTAAATTAAATAAAAAAAATAAAATCAAGTTAAAATAAAATTTAAATTAAATTAAATAAATTAAATTAAATTAAAATTAAAACTAAACCAAACCAAATTAAATTAAAATTAAATTAAATTAAATTGAATTGAATATAACATCACTTAAGACATAAAGAATTCAAAAATAAATCTAAAACAACTTGAACACTATTCCAAACTTAAACCCATTAATTAAAATTAAGTCGAATCACAAATCACTTGAACATCGATTTGCCCTCAAAAGCTCTTGTTGTCATAACTCCTAAATGGAGTGTTAAGTGAAGTATTACTTCACTCATAGGACATTCAATTGTCCTCACTGAGCAAGATAACAAAACTTGAACTCTTGGATAATTGATTCATTGTATAATTAAATTCTCTTGGACTTAAAATAATCCTAAAAGTATTGAAAAGATGTTTAGGATTCGTCTTAAGCACTTCCTCAATACGATAGGATGTTTATAAGAACAACTGAACTTAATTGTTCTTCGATGAAGAAAATCGTCCTCAAACCAAAACACAAGAACCTAGACGTCATAGGAGATGACTAGCTATAGGATTAGGAACTTGGTAGAAAACCATAACCCTTCCCTTAGCTTTTCCTAGGAACTTGCTTTAAATGCTTAAATATTCTAAATTGTGTTTAAGTGTAGCCTGGGATGACGGGAAGATCCTCCAGGTACGCTTTTATTTTATTACAATTTACCTTCTTGCAATTTAATTTATTGCAAATGCACTTACTTTTCTTGCATGATAATCAACTATTGCATGAAAACCCACACCTATAGGATAGTCCCTAAAACTGAAACCAAAACTAAATTAAAAGTCATTACAAGATAAAATTCACCGTCACAACATTTCAAAATATTAAACAACTCAAAATTTAATGACAAACAGAATACAAAACTACAATTATAACTAAATTAAAACGTCTTGTTGGATGATCGGGAATATCTCGGATGATGTAACCTACGTGTTGCTAATGGGATTTCCCATGGTCTAAATGAAAGTGTGGACTCATTTAGTTGAGTTTAGCAAATTTATCTGGACTAAGTGAATCTGATAAAAATAACGATGCCGGAAGGATGGAACCGTGGGATCTTAACCGGTGTTGTTATAATCAACTTTAAGATTTGTTTTAATTAAAACATAAAAAACACTTGGACTTTAAGATTTCTAAAACCAAACTCCTCTCTTTTCTTTTGATTACAATCTTCTAAAACTAAACCCTCTCGCAACAACAAGAAGCTCGGAGCATGGTGGGCAAGCACGACCATCGTCATCGCGCAAAACCTAAGTCTACTTCAAGAAAACTTTCTTAGAATTAAATAACCAAGCCATAGGATTTCGAGGTAGTTTGCCTAGTGCAACATAAATCCTCAACCTTTTGTTAGGCATTTGCATCGCAAATTAAGCCCTAACCGGTCTTAGGACTCCGAGGTAGTTGTTCTATACGACATAAACCCTCACATCTTTGAGGCTACTTGTATGATCATGTCATAAGAACATAAGTCTTAATTAATTAAAATTGGAAAGATCAAAACATTAAAAAAAACATTAAGACTTTCCTAAATTCAAGCCAAACAATAGGATAGTCGGAAAATTACCGAAGTTTGCTTCAACTCTGTAATTTCTCCTACCTTTCTTCCTTTGAATTCCCAAAACAAAATGTTCCAAACTTGATCCATTCCTTATTGAAATTCCAAAATTCAATCCCTTGAAAACTTAAACTTTGAGATTCTTGAGAGCAAAATTACTGATTATTATTGAGAGTTTTCTTAAGTGAATCTCGTCACTTAAGATGTAATTAACTATAGGGGCTTGCCCTTATAGGGAATTTTAAGAACCCAGGTAATATAAACCCTGCTTAATTCATTTATATTAAGCAGGGGAATTTGTCGGCTTATAAAATTGGTTCGCAGATCAAACGGATGTCACAAATCTTCTAGTTTATTTAATCGAGCCCCATCACCTAACAGTGTGTCTATTCTTCGGGATAGATACACAGTTTGTGATGCGGTGCTCGTTTATACAAACTATATGGGATGTGAGGTCGGTTTGATTTCATATCTTAAAATTATTTTCAAAAATCAAATACTACTTTTCAAATTATTTATTTAAATTAAATTAAAAATCCGCCGACAACTTTCGTTAAAAATTGGCCTATTGGGTCAATGGGTTGGTCATTGGGTCAAGAATTAGCCATTTTGACCAAAGTTTACTTTTCTGTTAAAAGTTAAACTATTGGGTCAAAGGGTTGGTCATTGGGTCAGAAATTCACCAGTTTGACCAAAGTTACCTTTTCGATCAAAAGTTAACCTATTGGGTTAACAGGATGATCACTAGGTCATAAATTGACCATTTTGAATAAAGTTTATTTTTTGGTCAATAGTTGGCTTATTTGGTTAGTGGGGTGGCATTAGGTAAAAAATTGACTATTTTGACTAAAATTGACTTTTTAGTAAAAAGTTAACATATTGGGGCAGTGGGTTGGTCATTGTGTCAAGGATTGATCATTTTGACTAAAGTTGATTTTTTAGTCAAAAGTTGACCAATTGGGTTCAATCGGTTCGTCATTGGGTCAAGGATTGACCAATTTGACCAAAGTAGACTTTTTGTTCATAGGTTGGCATATTAGGTAATTTTGGTGATCATCAGGTCAAAAATTGACTATTTTGGCCAAAATGGTTTTTGGTCAAAGGTTGTTTTATTGGGTCATTAGGTTGAAGATTAACCATTTTGACCATAGTAGACTTTTTGATCAAAAGTTGACTTATTCGGTCAATGGGGTGGTAATTGGGTCAAGGATTGACCATTTTGACCTAAGTTGACTTTTTGGTCTGAGATTGAATTATTGGGTCAATAATTAGTCATTAGGTCAAAAATTGTTTATTTTGACATAAATTGAATTTTTGGTCAAATGTTGACTTTTTGGTCAAAAGTTGACCTTTTGGGTTAATGGGGTGGTCATTAGGTCAAAAATTGACTATTTCGACTAAAATTGTCTTTTTAATCAAAAGTTGACCTATTTGGTCAATAGGTTGGTCATCGAGTCAATGGTTGACCATTTTGATCAAAGTTGACATTTTGGTCAGAGATTAACCCATTTGGTCAATAATTGAACATTAGGTCAAAAATTGACTATTTTGACCAAGATTGACTTTTTGTCAAACGGTGACCTATTACGTCAATGGGTTGGTCATTGGGGCAAGGATTAACCATTTTGACTAAAGATGACTTTTTGGTCAGAGATTGACTTATTGGGTCATTAAATGGTCATTAGGTCAAAAATTGACTATTTTTACCAAAATTTGAAAGTTGACCCAATGAGTCAATGGGGTGGTCATTGTGTTAGAAATTGACCATTTTGACCAAATTTAACTTTTTGATCAAAAGCTTACTTATTGATTCAATGCGGTGGTTATTAGGTCAAAAATTGACAATAGTGACCAAATTGACTTTTTTGGTCAAAGGTTATCTTTTTAGGTCAATGGGTTAGTCATTGAGTCAAGGATTGACCATTTTGACCAAAGTTGACTTTTTAGTTAAAAGTTGACCTGTTGGGTCAATGGGTTGGTCATTAGGTCAAGGATTGACCTTTTTGACAAAAGTTAACTTTTTGGTTAAAAGTTGACCGATTGGGACAATATTGTTCATTAGGTCAAAAATTGACTATGTTGACAAAATTTAATTTTTGGTCAAAAGTCGATCTATTGGGTCTGTGGGCTGGTCATTAGGATAAGGATTTACCATTTTGACCAAAGTTGACTTTTTTGTTAAAAGTTGACCTATTGGGTCATTGGGTTGAAAATTGTGTATTTTGACAAAAGTTAACTTTTTGGTCAGAGATTGACTTATTGAGTAAATAATTAGTCATTAAGTTAAAAATTGACTATTTTGACCAAAATTAACATTTTGTTCAAAGTCAAGAATTGACACTTTTGTCTAAACCTGACTTTTTGGTCAGAAGTTAACTAATTGGGTCAATGGGTTGGTCTTTGGGTTAAAAATTGACCATTTTGACCATAGTTGACTTTTTGTTAAAAGTTGATATATTGGGTCAATGGGTTGATCATTGGGTCAAGGATTGACCATTTTGACCAAAGTCGACTTTTTGGTCAGAGATTGACATTTTGGGTCAATAATTGGTCATTATGTCAAAAATTGATTATTTTAACCAAAATTGAACTTTGCGTCAAAAGTTGACCTATTGGGTTAATGGTGTGGTCATTAGATCAGAAATTAACCAATTTGCATAAAGTTGACTTTTTGGTCAAAAGTTGACATATGGGGTCAATGGGATGGTCATTAGGTTAAAAATTTACTATTTTGACTAAAATTGACTTTTTAGTCAAAAGTTGACCTATTGGGTTAATGGGTTGGTCATTGGGTCAAAAATTGACCATTTTGACCAAAGTTGACTTTTTGGTTAAAAGTTGACCTGTTGGGTCAATGGGTTGGTCGTTGGGTCAGAAATTGACCATTTTGACCAAAGTTAACATTTTTGTCGAAAGTAGTCCTATTGAGTCAATTGGGTGGTCATTAGGTGAAAAATTGACAATTTTTACCCAAATTACCTTTTTGGTGAAAAGTCAATCTATCGAGTTATGGGGTGGTCATTGACTTAGAAATTGACCATTTTGACCAAAGTTGACATTTTGGTCAAAAAATGACCTATTGGGTCAATGAGGTGCCAAAATTGACTTTTTGGTCAAAAGTTGACTTATTGTGTCAATGGGTTGGTCATTGCGGCAAAGTTCGATTATTTTGACTAAAGTTCACATTTAGGTCAAAAGCTGACCTATTGGGTCAATGGTTTTGTCAGTAGGGTCAAGGATTGACCATTTTGACCAAATATGACTTTTTAGTCAGAGATTGACTTATAAGGTCAATAATTGGTCATTATGTCAAAAATTGACTATTTCGGTCAAAAGTTGACCTATTGGGATAATGGGTTGGTCATTGGGTCAAGGATTGACCATTTTGACCAAAGTTGACTTTCTAATCAAAAGTTGACCTATTATGGTCAATGGGTTGGTCGTTGGGTCAGAAATTGACCATTTTGACCATACTTGACTTTTTTGTCAGAGATTGACTTATTGGGTTAATAATTAGTCAGTAGGTGAAAAATTGACTATTTTGACCAAAATTGAATTTTTGGTAAAAAGTTAACCTATTGGGTCAACGGGTTGGTCATTAGGTCAAGGATTGACCATTTTGACCAAAGTTGACTTTTTGCTCAAAAGTTGACCTATGAAGTCAACGAGTTGGTCATTGGGTCAAGGATTGACTATTTTGATAAAAGTTGACATTTTGGTAAGAGATTAACTTAGTGTATCAATAATTGGTCATTAGATCAAAAAATGACTATTTTGACCAAAATTACTTTTTGGTCAAAAGTGGTCCTTTTGGGTCAATGGGTTGGTCATTGGGTGAAGGATTGACCATTTTGACCAAAGTTAACTTTTAGTTCAAAAGTTGACATATCGGGTCAATTGGTTGGCCATTGGGTAAAGGATTGACCATTTTGACCAATGTTGACTTTTTTGTGAAAAGTTGACCTATTGGCTCAATGCGTTGGTCATTTGGTCAAGGATTGAGCATTTGGACCAAAGTTGACTTTTTGGTCATAAGTAGACCTATTGGATCAATGGGTTGGTCATTGGTTCAAAAATTGACCATTTTGACCAAAGCTGACTTTTGGTCAAAAGCTGAGCTTTTTAATTCAATGGGGTGGTCGTTAGGTCAAAAATTAATTTTCTTGATCGAAATTGACCTTTTGGTCAAAAGTTGACCTATTGGGTCATTGGGTCAAGGATTGTCCATTTTGACCAAAGTTGACTTTTGGTCAAAAGTTTACCTATTTGGTCAATCAGTTAGTCATTGGGTCAAGGATTGACCATTTTGACCAAAGTTGACTTTTTGGTCAGATTGACTTATTGGGTCAATAATTGGTCATTAGGTCAAAAATTGATTATATTAACCAAAAATAAATTTTTTGTCAAAACATGACCCATTGGGTCAATGGGGTGGTCATTGTGTTAGAAATTGACAACTTTGACCAAAGTTGACTTTTTTAGTCAAAAGCTGACTTATTGGGTCAAGAGTTTGGTCATTGGGTCAGAAACTGTCCATTTTGAAAAATCTTGACTTTTTAGTCAAAATTCAACCAAATGGGTCAATGGGTTGGTCATTAGGTCAATGATTGACCATTTTGACCAAAGTTGACTTTTTGGTCAAAGATTGACTTATTGTGTCAATAATTAGTCATTGGGTTAAAAATTGACTATTCTCATCAAAATTGAATTTTTGGTCAAAAGTTAAGCCATTGGGACAACGGGGTGGTCATTCGGTCAGAAATTGACCATTTTGACCAAAGTTGACTTTTTGGCAAAAAGATGATCTATTGGGTCAATGGGATGGTCATTAGGTCAAAAATTGACTATTGTAACTAAAATTGACTTTTCGGTCAAAATTTGACCTATTGGACAATGGGTTGGTCTTTGGGTCGAGGATTGAACATTTCAACCAAAGTAGACTTTTAGTTCAAAAGTTGACATATTGGGTCAATTGGTTGGTCATTGGGTCAGGGATTGACCATTTTGACCAATGATGACTTTTTGGTCAAAAGTTGACCTATTGGGTTAATGGGTTGGTCATTGGGTCAATGATTGACCATTTCAACCAAGGTTGTCTTTTTGGTCAAAGTTGACCTATTGGATCATTGGGTTGGTCATTAGGTCATAAATTGACTATTTTGACCAAAGTTGACTTTTGGTCAAAGTTGAGCTGTTGGGTCAATGGGGTGGTCATTAGGTCAAAAATTAATTTTTTTGGTCGAAATTGACTTATTTGTCAAGAGTTGACATGTTGGGTCATTCGGTCAAGGATTGATCATTTTGATTAAAGTTTACCTTTAGGTCAAAAGTTTACCTATTTGGTCAATTGGTTGGTCATTGGGTCAAGGATTGACCATTTTGACAAAGTTGACTTTTTGGTCAGAGATTGACTTATTGGGTCAATAATTGGTCATTAGGTAAAAAATTGATTATATTGACCAAAATTGAATTTTTGATCAAAATTTGACCCATTTGGACAACGGTCATTGGTTCATAAATTGACCATTTCGACCAAAGTTTTCTTTTTCGTCAAAAGTTGACCTATTGGGTCAATGGGATGGTCATTAGGTCAAAAATTGACTATCTTGACTAAAATTTACATTTTGCTCAAAATTTGACCTTTTGTGCAATGGGTTGGTCATTGGGTCAAGGATTGACCATTTTGACTAAAGTTGATTTTTTGGTCAAAAGTTGACCAGTTTGGTCAATGGGTTTGACATTCGGTCAAGGATTGACCATTTTGACCAATGTTGACTTTTTGGATAGAGATTAACTTATTGGGTCAATAATTGTTCAGTAGGTCAAAAATTAACTATTTTGACCAAAATTGAGTTTTTGGTTAATAGTTGACTTATTGGGTCAATGGGTTGGTCAATGGGTCAAGGATTAAATATTTTGACTAGAGTTGACTTTTGGTCAAAAGTTGACCTATTGGGTCAATGGGTTTGTCATGGATTAAGGATTGACTACTTTGACAAAAGTTGACTTTTTGGTAAGAGATTGACTTATTAGGTCAAAAATTGGTCAATAGAACAAAAATTATCTATTTTGACCAATATTAACTTTTTGGTCAAAAGTACACCTACTGGGTCATAGGCTTGGTCATTGGGTCAAGTATTGACCATTTTGAACAATGTTGACTTTTTGGTCAAAAGATAACCTATTGGGTCAATGAGTTGATCATTGGGTCAGAAATTAACCATTTTGACCAAGGTAGACTTTTTGGTCAAAGTTAACATCTTGGTTCAACTGGGTGGTCATTAGGTCAAAAATTGACTATTTTGACCAAAATTGCTTTTTGGCAATGGTTAATCTTTTGGCTCATTTGGTCAAAAATTGTCCATTTTCAACATAGTTAACTTTTTGGTTAAAAGTTAACCTATTGGGTCAATGGGTTGGTCATTGGGTCAAAGATTAACCATTTTGACCAAAGTTGACTTCTTGGTTAGAGTTTGACTTATTGGGTCAATGGGTTGATCATTAAGTCAAAAATTAACTATTTTGACTAAAATAGATTTTTTGGTCAAAAGTTTTCCCATTGGGTCAATGGGGTGGTCATTGGGTCAAAATTTACTGTTTTGACTATAGTTGACTTTTTGGTCAAAAGTTGACTTATTAGATCAATGGGTTGGTAATTGAGTCAGAAATTGATCATTTTGTCCAAAGTTAACTTTTGGTCAAAAGTTGAGCTCTTGGGTCAATGGGGTGGTCATTAGTTTAAAAATTGACTATATTGACAAAAATTGACTTGTTGGTCAAAAGTTGACCTACTGTGTCAATGTGTTGGTCATTGTGTCAAGGATTGACTATTTTGACTAAAGTTATCTTTTCGGTCAAAAGTTGACTTTTTGGGTCAATGGGTTGGACATTAAGTCCAGGATTGACCATTTTAACCAAGGTTGACTTTTTGGTCAGAGATTCACTTACTGGGTCAGTCATTAGGTCAAAAATTAATTATTTTGACAAAAATTAACTTTTTGGTCAAAATTTGACCTATTGGGTTAATGGATTGGTCCTGGGTCAAGAATTGATCATTTTGACCAAAGTTGACTTTTTGGTCAAAGTTGGCCTATTGGGTCAATGGGTTAGTTGTTGAGTAAAAAATTGACCATTTTAACCAAAGTTGACCTATTGGGCCAATAGGATGCTCATTGGGTTAAAAATTGTCTATTTTGACCAAAATTAACTTTTTGAATGTTTACCTGTTAGGTTGATGGGTTGCTCATTGGGTCAAGGATTGACCTAATTGAACAAGTTGACTTTTTTGTTAGAGATTGGCTTATTGGGTCAATAATTGGTCATTAAGTCAAAAATTGATTATTTTGACAAAAATTGACTTTTTGGTAAAAAGTTGTCCTACTGGGTCAATGGGTTAGTCATTGCGTCAAGGATTAACCATTTTGACTAAAGTTAACTTTTTGGTCAATAACTGACCTATTGGGTCAATGAGTTGGTCATTGGGTTAGAATAAGACCATTTTGACCAAAGTTGACTTTTTGGGTTAAAAGTTGACCTATTGGATTAGTGGATTTGTCAATGGGGCAGAAATTGAACTTTTTGACCAAAGTTGACTTTTTGGTCAAAAGTTAACCTATTGGGTCAATGTGTGGGTCTTTGGGTCAAGGATTGATCATTATGACCAAAGTTGACTTTTTAGTCAGAGAATGACTTATTGGGTCAATAATTGGTCATTAGTTCAAAAATTTATTATTTTCACCAAAATTATCTTTGTTCAAAAGTTGACCAATTAGGATAATGAGTTAGTCATTGAGTCAAGAATTGACTATTTTGAATAAAGTTAACTTTTTGGTCAAGAGTTGACCTATTAGATTAGTGGGTTTGTCAATGGGTCAGAAATTGAACATTTTGACCAAAGTTGACTTTTTTGTCAAAAAGTTGACCTATTGGGTCAATTGGTGGTCATCAGGTCAAAAATTGACTAATTTGACCAAAATTGACTTTTTGTACAATAGTTGACCTATTGGGCCAATGAGTTGGTCATTGGGTCTAGGATTGATCATTTTAACTAAAGTTGACTTTTTGATCAAAAGTTGACCTATTGGGTCAATGGGTTGCTCATTGGGTCAAGGATTGACAATTTTGACCAAAGTTGTATTTGGTCAGAGATTAACTATTGGGTCTATAATTGGTCATTATGCCAAAAATTGACTTCTTTGACCAAAATTGAATTTTTTGTCAAAAGTTGACCTAATGGGTCAATGGGGTGGTCTTTGGGTCAGAATAAGACCATTTTGACCAAAATTGACTTTTTGGTCAAAAGTTGACGTATTTGGTTAATGGGTTGGCCATTGGATCAAGGATTGACGTTTTTGAAAAAGTTCAATTTTTGGTTAAAAGGTGACCTATTAGGTTAATGGGTTAGTATTTAGGCCAGAAATTGACCATTTTGACCAAAGTTGAGTTTTTGGTTAAAAGTTGATTTATTGGGTCAATTGGATTGACATTAGGTCAAAAAATTGACTATTTTTTACCAAAATTGACTTTTTAGTCAAAAGTTGACTTTTTGGGTCACATGGTTAGTCATTGAGTCAGGGATTGACCATTTTGACCAAAGTTGACTTTTTGGTCAAAAGTTGACTTATTGGGTCAATGGGTTGGTAAGAGCTTCACTCCTATATAAAAATTTTTGATTTTCACCATGAATTCCTTCTACAATGAGAATTTTGGAAAAATTTGAAATGTAAAGAAAATACTTGGAGGAAATTCATGTAACTTGATTTAGATTGAATTTAGTAACTATTGGAAGCCATCTTAGTAATATTTAGAAGTTTAGTTAAGATGTTTTGTAAATTTCACAGATCAAAAAATGGCTCCACGACAAAAGAGAAGAATGGATTATGACGAAACCCGCTTTGTGAATGCAAGGGCACAATCAAGATATTTTCACAATATTCAAGCCAGAAAATGCTTTCAGGATCGAGTTTTCAAAAATCCTGGAGGTGAAGTAGAGCGAATTATTAAAGAAAAAGGATGGGAAAACTTTTGTTACATAACCAACAGAGTCGCTGTGGAAGTGGTAAAAGAATTTTATGCCAACCTAACTGCTTTCGAAGATGCACCAATCAAGCTGAGAGGATTTTTGGTAGATTTCAGTGTTGCAAGGATTAATTCATTTTACGAAGTACAAGATGTATACACCAGTGAGTACGATACCTTTGGAACTATGGAAGGACCACTGGAAGAAGTGATCAACTTTCTCACCGACGGGAAAGGAGTTTGGAAGCTTAAGCAGCGTGAAAGGATAAACTTTTCTCTCTCTATGTTGAATGCATCATCTAAAGCCTGGCACTATTTTATTTGTTCTACCATTGTTACCCACTTACCAACATAGTGAGGTAACAAGAGATAGAGCAGTTCTGAATTTTTGTATTCAGAACCAAAGAAGTATTAATGAGGGAAGTATAATTTATAAGAATATATTAGCCACCATAAGAAGTTAAAGTGGAGGAGGACTAGGACACCCTGGTCTGATTTATGCACTCTGCCAATTATCTGGGGTAGAGGCAAGAGATGATGAGGAATGGGTGGAGCCTATGAAACCCATTACTCCGGCTAATATTATGAAATATGAATCCCACGAAGGATGGAGATCTGGGACTAAGAGCAATGTACCTTCTTCAAGTAGAGATATTCCCTCTACTAGTTATGACCCTCCCCCCTATAGTTCTCCTACCCATCAGGATTTGATGAATGAGATGACTCTACAACGGAAAAGTATTGAGAAAATAGAAGAAAAACTAGAGCATATTGATCAGAGAATTGGAGGCTTAGAGAGAAGACATGATTATGACAACGAGTATCTCCAGAGACATTCAGAGTATGAGATAGCCTATTATGATGCTGAGAATCGTTGTAGGAGAGGAGAGCTCGATGTTGTATTTCTTGAGCGCCCCTGATATACTCATTACCAGCCTAATCCACCCACTGATCTAGGAAACAAAGATATAGTTTGGGACTTTGATGCAGAAGATTAGATGCTATGTTTATTTGTTTTGTTTTAAAATCTAATGTTGTGATTGTGTGTTTGTTGTTTTAAATTTTAATATTAATGTTTTAGTTTATGAACTTAATTATGATGTAGTGTAGATTGTTTTAATATTGTTGTTTAAGTTATATAGTTTTTAAATTTTTAATGTTTTTAAACTGCTATTGTAACCTTGGAATGAATTAGTAAATGTATGTGGATGTAGTATAATATGTTAGTATAAAATGTGGTAGTATTGTGTTAAACTTCTTTACCCAGCACTTTCTTTAATATTATGTTTGTAGAAAAATACTAACAGTACAGGTTAATTAAGTAATGAAAAAAAAAACCTTCAGAATTTTAAAAAGAAGAAATACCTAAAGCTCGAAGGTATGATTTAAATATTACAGTTAATTTCCTTTTCACCCTATATAGATAGAAAAATTTAAGTTTGGGGGAGGAATAAAATAAAAATTTAATTATTAAATTGTTCTCAATTTACATATTCAAAATTATTATAAAAATGAAATTTTGTAGTAATTTTAATTTAGTAAGCTAGAATTAATTTATTTAATTATTATAGAAAGTTAAGAGAAATACTTTTAATGATTAACTAATTTTATAGATTAAGAAATTTAGTTTAAAAAGGATAAGAATATAGTTAACTTTTTAAAGTAAGGAAAGCTATACTTTCAAATATAAAATTCTTAAGTATTTAGTTGAGAAAGAAAAGATTGAAACTCAGTGAAGTAAAAGCTTTGAAATATATATTAAGTATGGAAATGTTTCCAGATTCAAATTTAGGAAGAGAAAAATGAAGTTCAAAATTATTAACAGGCTAACCAAAAATAGTGATCCTCACTTAAAAAAAAAAGTAAATAAAAAGGGATTGAAAATCAATCCAAAGAAAAAAAAAAGAAAAAAAATATATATATAAAGTGAGGAGAAACTTAAGGAGATGCCTTACAAAAAATTGGCTTCATTTGAATCAACCTAAAGGGTAAACTTCAATTACATTTTTGAACTTATATATATGGATTAGTATTTTACTAAGTTTTACTTCCATGAAATTCCTATCATCTAAATATCTTAAGTAATTTAATATTGAAAAGTATAGTCATTCTTGAAATAAATAGAAGACTAGAAATCTTTAACTTGAGAACTAAATAGCCTTATATCTATAGAATTAATTTAATTATTTTAAAATATTTTTAGAAAACTTTACTATAATATTTATTTAAATTAAATTCATAGTATTTCTAAATTAGAACTTTACTACAAATAATCTTTACTTTCATGTAGTAATAAAATTACTTGAGGACAAGTAATAGTTAAGTTTGGGGATTTTGACCACAAAAAAATGTATTGAGAAATTTATATCAATTTTATATGAAATTGCACTTTAAAGAAAGCTATTTTCTTTGTTTTATTGCAGGAATGAAGATTTATAAGTACTAAAAGCAAAAAAGCACAAAAAGAAGCAGATTTGGAGCAAAAATGACTCAATTAGATGAAAATTGAAATATCCCACCGACCGCGAGGAAAAGGCCGCCGACGGCGAGTTTCTCCCTAAACTTTTAAATATATTATAAGGAGCCCGCTGACGGCGAGATCGAGCCCGCTGAATGCGAGAACGAGCCCTCCAACGGCGAGATCGGCGCGGTTAACCCATCTTCTAGAAGCCCGCCGACGACGATTTCAAGCCGTCGACGGCGAGACAGTTGAAAAGAGCCAAAATACATTGAACCTTTGGAGATTTGAACCCTTCTACAAATAGAGACGAATTTTAGTCTGTTGTGTGTCAGTTTTGTGTCATTTCTGTGGAAGTTAAGTGTAGTTAATAGTCTTCTTAGTGAGTAGATAAAGTGTTTAGCGTTTTGGTGTGCTGTACTGGAAGGAAGAGTCAAAGGAACTTTAACGAGTCTGCTTGGGGAGAAGAATTGAGATAAGTATATTTGTTATTTATTTAATTACTTTAATGAAATCCATGCTTTGTGTTACTTTTTCCATGCATTCTGAGTAGTTTTCTTAGTCTTTCTCCTTGTTATTGTGATTTTGTGAAATGATGAATTAAAGCAGTTGTGCCTTAAAAATATAGAAATTGTGCTAATATTTTACTTAAATCTTAATTTACTTTTAATCTAGCCAACTGATTTGTTAACATATGTTGAATTATCAACTATAGTAAAGATTACATCCAAGATTTAGGGAAGTCAAAAGCCTTGGTAGGAGGGTGCAAATAAATAAGGAAATATTAATTATCGGACGTACAATTGGGTATTTTAGTGTGACAGACTAAAATATTCAGTTCAGTCTTAATGTTTGGGAGTTGAAGTGTAGATGTCAACCCTCAAGGGAGGGGAACGTGGGAGCTCTAAAGTGGCAGTCGGTATCCTCCCAGCCTAGCCGTAGATTCAGTAATCAAACATAAGACTAGTCAATGCTCTTTGCACTGGACCAAAGGGTAAAGAATAGGAATGCTCCTATTTTGCACAATACAATTAAAAACACATTTAATTCTTCATTCACTTAATTTTCTAAAAACAAAGTGAAAGATACTTTTTTCTGAAATCTTATATTAAACCTTAAAAGCATTAATTTATTTTAGTCTAAGTGTTCTTAATTTCCGTATACTAGATTAGTTAGTAAGTTTACTTTAATTTGTCTTTGAAATTCTCTAACTTCCCTGTGGGATCAATATCTAGGACTCCATTAGAGCCCTATATTACTTGATAACGATACGTACACTTACGTAGTATCCACAATATAAATCAGAAATCCATAACAGAATCATAAGTATCTACATATATTCAGTGCGGGATCAAGTTTTTGGTGCCGTTGATAACTTTTAATATCATAGTTGTAAGTTAAATATCGAAAAGTGGATCATGTTTTTGGCACCGTTGTTGGGGAAGTAAAGTAATTATTAAGATAATTAATATAATTATTAAAATAATTACTAGAGTAACGAACTATTTTAAATATTACTTAAAAATTGTATGCGTAAATTTGGAAACGAAGATTTAATACCTTATGATTCAGAATTAGAGCGCACAATTAAAAGAATTAGAAAACAAAAGAGAGAGATTATAAATTTCACACAAATGGCTAATAATCCAGAAATTGAAAATATAAACCAACAAAGACCATTAAGAGATTATGCCAACCCTACATTAGATGAAATTCACCTAACTATTCAAAACCCTGATGTAGCTGCTAACTCATTTGAACTTAAAACTGCAATTATCCAAATGGTACAAAATAATTAATTTAGTGGTTCACCTAATGAAGATTCTAATTTACATCTTGCTAGTTTTTTGGAACTATGTGCTACTTTTAAATATGAAGGAGTATCTAATGATGCTATTAGACTTAGGCTTTCTCCTTTTTCTTTAAGGGATAAGCCTAAGATGTGGTTAAATTCATTAACACCTGGATCTATTAAAACGTGGGGAGAATTATCACAAAAATTTCTATCCAAATATTTTCCTCCTTCGAAAACTGCAAAACATAGAAATGATATAACATCTTTTAGTCAGTTTGATGGAGAATCCATATATGAAGCTTGGGAGAGATTTAAAGAACTTCTTAGGAAATGCCCACATCATGCATTACCAGATTGGTTAATTATACAAACTTTTTGCAATGGATTAGTAGGATCTCTTAGATCAATCATTGATGCTGCTGCTGGAGGTTCATTAATGTCAAAACCATTTGATGAAGCCTATGCATTAATTGAAGAAATGGCTACTAACAATTTTCAATGGCCCGCTGAAAGAATAAATCCTAAAAAAATAGCTAGTGTTCATGAAAATGATGCAATATCTAAGTTAGCTTCTCAAATTGCTGCTATATCAAGGAAATTAGATCATTTTGGAATGAATTACTCTCCTACTATGTTAGAAGAAAACTCATCTGGACAAATTATAGATTCTCAATCTCCTTATGAAACTATAAATGCTATTAATAATAGTCCCAATAATCCTTATGCAAAATATTATAATCCTGGTTGGAAGAATCATCCAAATTTTAATTGGAATAACAATAAAGCTAATCAATAATGGATGAATAACTCTATAGGAAATTCGCCTAATCAAGGAAATACAAAGTATAAACCTTCTTATCCACCTGGATTTAATAACGATCAATTTGAAGAAAATAAGTTATCTATAGAAGAACTAATATTAAGTATGGGTCAGCACTTGCAAAATCAAGGAAATCATTTACAAAATCAAGGAACAACAATTAAAAATTTTGAAACTCAACTTGGACATATCGCTACCGCACTTAATAATAGAATTCCTGGAACTTTTCTTAGTAATGTGGAAATTAATCCTAAAGACCAAGGAAAAGAACAAATTAAAGCGATACAATTATGAAGTGGAAAAGAGTTAGAAACTAAAATTCAGAAAGAAACAGAAAGTAAAAATGAGGAAGTGGAAATCAAAAAAGAAAAGGATCAGCAAGATCAAAACTTAGAATATCCATTGATCCCTATGAAAATATCTATAGAAAACCACCACCACCATTTCCTCAACAATTAAAACAACATATAAAAGATAAGCAATTTGCAAAATTCCTTGAAATTTTAAAAAATTTAATAGTAAATATTCCTTTTGTAGAAGCATTAGAACAAATGCCTAATTATGTATAATTTATGAAAGAAATTTTAAATAAAAAAAGAAAATTATAGATAATGAAACTGTTGCACTTAGCGAAGAATGTAGTGCAATTATTAAAAAAAACTTTCTGAAAAATTAAAAGATCCTGGTAGTTTCACTATACCTTGCGTTATTGGTGAAAAATTTTATGGAAAAGCTTTGTGTGACTTAGGAGCAAGCATAAATCTGATGCCTCTATCAATTTTTAAAAGATTAGAATTAGGAGAAATTTCACCTACTTCTGTAAATCTTCAGTTTGCTAATCGTTCTATGACTTATCCTAAGGGAGTTATTGAAGATGTGTTAGTAAAAGTGGATAAATTTATCTTCCCGGTAGATTTTATTATTCTAGATATGGAAGAAGATAAAGAAATTACCATAATATTAGGAAGACCCTTTTTAGCCTCTGGAAAATCAATGATTGATGTTCAGAAAGGAGAATTGACTATGAGAGTAAACGATCAAAAAGTAACTTTTAACATAGCTAAATCAATGAAATATCTTGCTTTAGAAAAAGATGATGAATGTTTTCGAATGGAAATACTTGAGCATTTACAAAATGAACATTTTAAATAATATTATGAAGAAAAATTAGAAAAAGAAAATACTGAATTAATTGAAGAAGCAGATATTGAAAAAAATGGAATATCTACAGGAAAAATTTGAAATGTTGGATAATACTGAAAACGCTGAAAAGAATATAGTTTCATAAATTATTAGACCTCCTTAACTCGAATTAAAAATTTTACCTAATCATTTAAAATATGCTTACTTAGGTAACCATTCAACCCTACCAGTTATTATATCAGCTGAATTGAATAAACCACAAGAACAAAAACTGTTAGACGTATTAAAAAAATATAAGAAAACTTTTTGTTGGACTTTAACAGATATTAAAGGAATTAGTCCTTCAATCTGTATGCACATAATTATTTTAGATAATGAACATAAGCCATGAGTAGATCCTCAAAGGAGATTAAACCCAATAATGAAAGAAGTAGTCAAGAAAGAAATATAAAAATGGTTAGATAATGGTATTACATATCCTATTTCGGACAGTGCTTGGGTAAGCCCAATTCACTGTGTTCCTAAGAAAGGAGGAGTGACTGTTAAAGCTAATGAAAATAATGATTTAATACCTATAAGACAAGTTAATAGATGGCGTATTTGTATTGACTATAGAAAATTAAATGCAACCCCCAAAAAAGATCACTTCCCATTACCATTTCTAGACAAAATGTTGGATAGATTAGCCGGACATAAATATTTTTATTTTTTAGATGGATATACCGGTTATCATCAGATACAAATTGCTCCTGAGGATCAAGAGAAAACTACATTTACTAGTCCTTATGGAACATTTGCTTTTCGAAGAATGCCTTTTGGATTATGTAATGCACCTGCAACATTCCAGAGATGTATGATGTCTATATTTAGTAAATTAATTGATGATGGAATAGAAGTATTTATGGATGATTTCTCTGTATTTGGAATGTCATTTGAAGCATGCTTGAATCATCTTGAAAAAGTATTAGAGGTATGCGAGAAAACTAACTTAGTTCTAAATTTGGGAGAAATGTCAATTTATGGTTGCAGGAGGAATTGTATTAGCGCATCAAAATTTTGGAAAATGGCATGGAAGTAGACACTGCAAAAATTCAAGCTATAGCTAAATTACCACCTCCAACTACAGTAAAAGGGGTAAGAAGTTTTCTTGGACATGCTGGATTCTACAGATGCTACATAAAAGACTTTTCAAAAATTACTAAACCTCTATGCCAACTTTTAGAAAAAGACAAGAAATTTGAATTCACAACTGAAAGCATAAATGCTTTTGAATTATTAAAAGATAAAATAATCACAAAGACCTAAAATAGTTTCACCTGATTGGGAGAAACCATTTGAACTTATGTGTGATGCTAGTGATTATGCTATAGGAGCAAGACTTGGACAGAGATATGATAAAATTTTCAAAGTTATATATTATGCTAGTAAAACTCTTAATAATGTTGAATTGAATTATACAGTTACTGAAAAAGAGCTATTAGCAATTGTTTAGGCTTTTGATAAATTTAGGCCTTATTTAATTGGAAATAAATGTATTGTGCATATTGATCACTTTGTTATTAAATATCTAATGCAAAAGAAAGATTCCAAACCAAGATTGATTAGATGGATATTACTAATGCAAGAATTTGATATAATGAATTATCTGACACTGATAATGAAATTACTGATAGTTTTCCTGATGAACAACTTTATAATATAAATGAGTGGAAAAAACCATGGTATGCTGACATAGTAAATTATATTGTAAGCGATATTTTACTACCTATGTTAACTTTGCAACAACAGAAAAAATTCATTCATGATGCTAAAACATATTTTTGGGATGAACCATATTTATATAAGCAATGTAAGGATCTTATAATTAGAAGATGTGTGCCTTATGAAGAAATAGAACAAATCATTCAGAAATGTCATGATTCTGATTTTTGAGGACATTTTGGAATAGATAAAACTGCTTATAAAATTTTGCAATCTGGATTTTATTGGCCTACTCTTTTTAGAGATGTTTATAGATATATCAGAACTTGCGATAGATGCCAACGAGTAGGTAATATATCTAGAAGAAATGACATGCCTCTAAATTTTATATTAGAAGTTGAGATTTTTGATGTTTGGGGATTAGATTTTTTGGGACCTTTTGTTCCTTCATTTGGAAACTCATATATATTAGTTGTTGTCGATTATGTTTCTAAATGGATTGAAGCACAAGCTTTACCTCGATGTGACGCTAAGAGTGTTTCAAAGTTTCTAATGAAAAATATTTTTACTAGATTTGGAATGCCGAGAGTAATTATCACTGACGGAAGATCTCATTTTAGAAATAAATATATTCACAAGGTAGTAGAAAAATTTAACATTATTCATAAAATATCAACTGCTTATCATCCACAAACTAGTGGATTAGTTGAAGTTTTTAATCTAGAAATTAAACTTATTTTAGAAAAGACTGTAAACCCTAATAGATTGGATTGGTCTATAAGACTAGACACTTCATTATGGGCATACAGAACTGCTTATAAAAATTCGATTGGAATCACTCCTTATAGGCTTATTTATAGAAAGACTTGCCACTTACCAGTTGAATTAGAACATAAAGCTTATTGGGCAATTAAAGAATTTAATTGTAATCTGAAAGAAGCTGTTGAGAAGAGATTATTGTAATTAAATGAATTAAATAAATTAAGAAATGAATCTTATCATAATGACAAAATTTATAAAGAAAAAATGAAATTATGGCCTGATCGAAAGATTAATCTGAAGAATTTTGAGCCAGGACAAGAAGTTTTACTTTATAATACAAGATTGAAATTATTTCTTGGGAAATTGAAATCTCGATGGTTAGGGCCTTTCACTATAACTCAAGTATTTTCATTCATAAACTATAGAAATTGAAGATCCAAAAACTGGGCTTAGATTTAAAGTAAACGAACACATATTAAAAACTTTTTTTGAAGGGAAAAGACCAAATTTTAAAGAGGTTTTATCGCTTCACTCAACCTAATTACTAACTAAATTAGGTCGGGCTGATGACGTTAAACCAAGTGCTTTATGGGAGGCAACCCATAGTAGTTAATTATGAACTATTTATTAATGTTATTGAAAATTTAAATATAGAATAAATTCTACTACTCAATTTTATTTTTTAGAATCATCACAAATTTGAATCTATATGAAGAAATCAGAATATATTTGGAACGGAACAAAAATTAGGCAAATTACCTAATCTCGCCGACGGCGAGATCGGCGCGCCCAAATTCAGTTTAAATATATTAACTATCCCGCTGACGGCGAGATCGTTACGGCCGACGGCGAGATAGTTAAAATGTGGTTTTTGTGAGTTATTTTGCAGTTTTAGACGGTTCTAAGGCCATTTCTCTATAAAAAACGTTTAAAACTTTATTTTTACATTTTCTTCATCTTTAGAAATGATTAGAGTCCCTCTACAACAATCTATTATGGCCTCCAAACCACTAGAAACCACGAAATCCGGAGTTTTTAACCGACAAAAGTTCGTCAGTTCTGAGGCTCAACGACTATTCAACAAGGTTCTGATGAAGAAGTGTCTGATTAAAGAAAGAGGGTTCGTAAACAGAGGAGCGGAGAATTCCACAACAAAAATTGAATAAATGATTGTTCAACGACGTTGGGAGGTATTCTGCTATACCACATCTGCTGTATTCTTTCCAGTAGTCAAGGAATTCTACTCTAATCTGCATGCGATCCATAATGGAAGTGTTTACGTAAGAGGCAGATGGGTAACTTTCACTCCTTCTCGAATCAATGAATTATACTCGATTGAAAATACCCCTGTTTGCCACTATTCAAATTTTGTTCCTACAAGATACACCATGAATAAGATATACAGATATCTGACCAACGAACCAGATGATTGGCAATTACGAGAAGACGGGCACGTTAGTTTTTCTGCATCACTTCTTAACCCCGTCTCAAAGCATTGACATTTCCTTATTTCATCAAAGTTATTACCCACTATGAGGGTAAACAAAGTCTCGAAGGAATGCACAATCTTAAATTACTGTATTCAATCTGGATTGCATATTGATGTTGGATCTATTATTGTGAAGTCTGCATTAGGATTAATTGTGCATGGGTCAATTCATGGACTTGGACACCCATCAACTATATTTGCTTTATGTAGTAAGTACCAAGTTTCCTACGAAGCTTGGGAAAAAGTGATATTGCCTTGGAAACCACTAGGTTCGACAAATATGTTTCCTAGATTGGATAACAATGATGAAACAATAATTATATCTGATCAAGCATCTCAAAACAATCCTTTAGTTAAGCCCCTAATTGATAGAACAAACCTCTTTTTACGGAAACTTAAAGGATTGGAGAAGGAACTACAGAATGTGATGAATTCCATTGATAATATCTCTGATTTATTTGATCACATCGATTGGAGAATGAAGGAGCACTTTGACCATACAGGACATCTGGAGGCAAGTTTTATACGACTATTGAGACAGAAAGGGTCGATTGAAGGAGATTCTACTGCACAGTTCCCTTTCAGGCCTTTCTATAATTTGTTTGTGCACCTGCGTTCTCTTGGAAACATCAAAGAAGAGATCAGTTCAGATTCCAATGAGTAGCAGAAATTTCTATTCATATTTTATGTATGTGTGTTGATTTAAATTTAGTTTTTGATTTAGTTTGAACTTTACGTAACTAATCTCAGTTTAGATGAGATTGTGTTGTTTGTTTAGTCTCAGCATTTAGAGTATCGTGGTGTGGATTGCAATGCTGAGTTAGATGTGTTTGGGTTAATTTGATAAGTCAATTGTAGTTTTGTGATATTTGAAGTTTGTAAGTTCATGGATTTCATTTATAAAGTTATAATGTTTGTGTTGTGTGAATTTATGTGTTAATATAGAATCTAATCTTAAAAAATATATCAAATTAAGTGACCGGAACAATGAACAAGGATTAATCTAAGTAGAATATAATTGAAAAATTAAAAAGATTAAATTTTCAGAAACCTCGCTGACAGCGAGAGCAATCCCACCGACGGCAAGATTTTCTCGAAACTTTGGCCTTGGTGAATTAATTAGCTCACCGACAGCGAGATCACGAAATGTACTATACTTTGACCAGCCAACCGACACTATTCATCGCCCCCTTCCTCTCGAAAAACCAACCTAAGGCTTGTGGAATCTTGGATTTAAAGTGATTTCAACACATTTTGACGCCGGATTTCATCTTCCCTTGGTAAGAGCTTCACTCCTATGTAAAAATTTTTTATTTTCACCATGAATTTCTCCTACATTGAGAATTTTGGAAAATTTTGAAATGTGAAGAAAAGACTTGGAAGAAATTCATGGAACTTGATTTAGATTGAATTTAGTAACTATTGGAGGCCATCTTAGTAATATTTAGAAGTTTAGTTAAGATTTTTTGTAAATTTCACAGATCGAAAAATGGCTCCACGACAAAAGAGAAGAATGGATTATGACGAAACCCGCTTTGTGAAGGTAAGGGCACAATCAAGATATTTTCACAATATTCAAGCCAAAAAATGCATTCAGGATCGTGTTTTCAAAAATCCTGGAGGTGAAGTAGAGCGAATAATTAAAGAAAGAGGATGGGAAAACTTTTGTTTCATAACCAACAGAGCTGCTGTGGAAGTGGTAAAAGAATTCTATGCCAACCAAACTGCTATCGAAGATGCACCAATCAAGCTGAGAGGATTTTTGGTAGATTTCAGTGTTGCAAGGATTAATTCATTTTACGAAGTACGAGATGTATACACCAGTGATTACGATAACTTTGGAACTATGGAAGGACCACTGGAAGAAGTGATCAACTTTCTTACTGACGGGAAAGGAGTTTGTAAGCTTAAGCAGCGTGAAAGGGCAAACTTTCCTCTCTCTATGTTGAATGCATCACCTAAAGCCTGACACTATTTTATTTGTTCTACCTTGTTACCCACTTATCACCATAGTGAGGTAACAAGAGATAGAGCTATTCTGAATTTTTGTATTTAGAACCAAAGAAGTATTAATGTGGGAAGTATAATTTATAAGAATACATTAGCCACATCAAGAAGTGAAAGTGGAGGAGGACTAGGACACCCTGGTCTGATTTATGCAGTCTGCCAATTATCTTGGGTAGAGCCAAGAGAAGATGAGGAATGAGTGGAGCCTATGAAACCCATTACTCCGGCTAATATTAAGAAATATGAATCCCACGAAGGATGGAGATCTGGGACTAGGAGCTATGTACCTTCTTCAAGTAGAGATATTCCCTCTACCAGTTATGACCCTCCTCCCTATAGTACTCCTACCCTTCAGGATTTGATGAATGAGATGACTCTACAGCAAAAAAGTTTCTAGAAAATAGAAGAAAAACTAGAGCATATTGATCAGAGACTTGGAGGCTTAGAGAGATGACATGATTATGACAGCGAGTATCTCCAGTGACATTCAGAGTATGAGATAGCCTATTATGATGCTGAGAATCGTTATAGGAGAGGAGAGCTCGATGTTGTATTTCCTAAGTGCCCACGATATACTCATTACTAGCTTAATCCACCCACTGATCCGGAAACGACGATATAGTTTGGGACTTTAATGCAGAAGATTAGATGATATGTTTATTTGTTTTGTTTTAAACTCTGATGTTGTGATTGTTTGTTTGTTTTTTTAAATTTTAATATTAATGTTTTAGTTTATGAACTTGATTATGATGTAGTGTAGATTGTTTTAATATTGTTGTTTAAGTTATATAGCTTTTAAATTTTTAATGTTTTTAAATTGCTATTGTAACCTTGGATTGAATTAGTAAATTTATGAGGATGTAGTATAATATGTTAGTATAAAATGTGGTAGTATTGTCTTAAACTTCTTTACCCAGCACTTTCTTTAATATTATGTGTGTAGAAAAATACTAACAGTATAGGTTAATTAAGTAATGAAAGAAAAGCCTGCAGAATTTCAAAAAGAAGAAATACCTTAAGCTTGAAGGTATGGTTTAAATATTAAAGTTTATTTCCTTTTCACCCTATATAGATAGATAGAAAAATTTAAGTTTGGGGGAAAAAAATAAAAATTTAATTATTAAATTGTTCTCAATTTAAATTTTCAAAATTATTATAAAAATGAAATTTTGTAGTAATTTTAATTCAGTAAGCTAGAATTAATTTATTTAATTATTATAGAAAGTTAAGAGAGATACTTTTAATGATTAACTAATTTTATAGATTAAGAAATTTAGTTTAAAAAGGATAAGAATATAGTTAACTATTTAAGTAAGGAAAACTATATTTTCACATATAAAATTCTTAAGTATTTAGTTGAGAAAGAAAAGATTGAAACTCAATGAAGTAAAAGCTTTGAAATATATATTAAGTAAGGAAATGTTTCCAAATTCAAATTTAGGAAGAGGAAAATGAAGTTCAAAATTATTAACAGGCTAACCAAAAATAGTGATCCTCACTTTAAAAAAAAAAGTAAAGAAAAAGTGATTGAAAATCAATCCAAAGAAAAAAAGAAAAGAAAAAATAAAAACAAAATATATATATATATAAGTGAGGAGAAACTTGAGGAGATGCCTTACCAAAAATTGGCTTCATTTGAATCAACCTAAAGGGTAAACTTCAATTACATTTCTAAACTTATATATATGGATTAGTATTTTACTATGTTGTGCTTCCATGAAATTCTTATCATCTAAATATCTTAAGTAATTTAAAATTGAAAAGTATAGTCATTCTTGAAATAAATAGAAGACTAGAAATCTTAAACTTGAGAACTAAATAACCTTATATCTATAGAACTAGTTTAATTATTTTAAAATATTTTTAGAAAACTTCACTATAATACTTATTTAAATCAAATTCATAGTATTTCTGAATTAAAACTTTACTACAAATAATCATTACTTTTATGTAGTATTAAAATTACTTGAGGACAAGTAATAGTTAAGTTTGGGGGATTTTGACTACAGAAAAATATATTGAGAAAATTATATCAATTTTATATGAAATTGCACTTTAAAGAAAGGTATTTTCTTTGTTTTATTGCAGGAATGAAGATTTATAAGTACTGAAAGCAAAAAAGCACAAAAAGAAGCAGATTTGGAGCAAAAAGGACTCAATCAGATGAAAATTGAACTATCCCACCGACGGCGAGGAAAAGACTGCCGACGGCGAGTTTTTCCCGAAAGTTTTGAATATATTATAAGGAGCATGCTGACGGCGAGATCGAGCCCACTGACAGCGAGATCAGTACGGTTAGCCCATCTTCTAGAAGCCTGCCGATGGCGAGATCAAGCCACCGACGACGAGACAGTTGAAAAGAGCCAAAATACATAGAACCTGGACGCTTTTTGAAGAGGTGCTTAAGCAACCTTTGGAGATTTGACCCCTTCTATAAATAGAGACGAATTTTAGTCAGTTGTGTGTCAGTTTTGTGTCATTTGTGTGGAAGTTAAGTGTAATGAAGAGTCTTCATTGTGAGTAGATAAAGTGTTTAGCGTTTTGGTGTGCTGTACTGGAAGGAAGAGTCAAAGGAACCTCAAGGAGTCTACTTGGGGAGAAGAATTAAGATAAGTATATTTGTTATTTGTTTAATTACTTTAATGAAATCCATGCTTTGTGTTACTTTTCCCTTGCATTCTGAGTAGTTTCCTTAGTCTTTCTCCTTGTTATTGAGATTTTGTGAAATGATGAATTAAAGTAGTTGTGCCTTAAAAATATAGAAATTGTGCTAATCTTTTACTTAAATCTTAATTTACTTTCAATCTGGCCAATTGATTTTTTAACATATGTTGAATTATCAACTATAGTAAAGGTTACATTTAAGATTTAGGGAAGTCAAAATTTGGTAGGAGGGTGAAAATAAATAGGGAAATATTAATTATCGGGCATAGAAATGGGTATTTTAGTGTGACAGACTAAAATATTCAGTTCAGTCTTAATGTTTGGGAGCTGATGTGTAGATGTTAGCCCTCAGGCGAGGAGAACGTGGGAGCTCTGAAGTGGCAGTCGGTATCCTCCCAGCCTAGCCGCAGATTCAGTAATCAGAAATAAGACTAGTAAATGTTCTTTGCACCTGGACCAAAGGGTAAAGAATAGGAATGCTCCCATTTGGCATAATACAATTAAAAACTCATTTCATTCTTCATTCACTCAATTCTCAAAAAACAAGGAGAAAGATACTTTATCTGAAATCTTATATTAAACCTTTAAAAGCATTGATTTATTTTAGCCTAAGTGTTCTTAATTTCTGTATACTAGATTAGTAAGTCTACTTTAATTCGTCTTTGAAATTCTCTAACTTTCCAGTGGGATCGATATCTAGGACTCCATTAGAGCCCTATATTACTTGATAACGATATGTATACTTGCGTAGTATCCACAATATAAATCATAAATCCATAATAGAATCATAAGTATCTACATATATTCAGTGCAGGATCAAGTTTTTGGTGTCATTGATAACTTTTAATATCAAAGTTGCAAGTATAAATATCAATAAGTGGATCAACTATTTTGACCAAAATTAAAATTTTGGTCAAAAGTTGACCCATTGGGTCAACAGGGAGGTCTTTGGGTCAGAAATTGACCATTTCAACAAAAATTGACTTTTTGGTCAAAAGTTGATCTATAGGGTCAATGGGATGGTCATTAGGTCAAAAATTTATTATTTGTCCAAAATTCACTTTTTAGTCAAAATTTAACCTATTGGGACAATGGGTTGGTCATTAGGTCAGGGGTTGGCTATTTTGAATAAAGTTTATTTTTTCTTCAAAATTTGACCAATTAGGTCAATGGGTTGGTCATTGAGTCAAGGATTGACCATTTTGACCAAAGTTAACTTTTTGGTCAGAGATTGACTTATTGTGTCAATTATAGGTCAGTAGTTCAAAAATTGACTATTTTGACCAAATTTGAATTTTTGATCAAAAGTTGACATATTGGGTCAATGGGTTGGTCATTGGGTCAAGGATTGACTATTTTACTAAAATTGACTTTTTGGTGAAATGTTGACCTATTTGGTCAATGGGTTGGTCATTGGGTCAAGGATTGACCATTTTGACCAAAGTCGACTTTTTGGTGAAAAGTTGACATATTGGGTAATTTGGGTGGTCATTAGGTCCAAAATTGACTATTTTAACCAAAATTGCTTTTTCGTCAAATGTTCATCTCTTGCATCATTGGGTCAAAGAATGACCATTTTGACCATGGTTGACTTTTTTGTCAGAGATTGACTTGTTATGTCAATAATTGGTCATTAAGTCAAAAATTCATTATTTTGGTCAAAAGTTGATTTATTGGATCTATGGGTTCATCATTGGGTCAAGGATTGATCATTTTGACCAAAGTTGACTTTTTGGTCAAACGTTGAGCTATTGTGTAATTGGGTTGGTCAATGGGTCAGAAATTGACCATTTTGACCAAAGTTGACTTTTTAGTCAAAAGTGCACCTATTGGATCAATGGGTTGGTCATTAGGTAAAAGATTAAATATTTCGACCAAACTTGACTTTTTGGTCAGAGATTGACTTATTGGGTCAATAATTGGTCATTCGGTTAAAAATCGATTATTTTGACAAAAAATGAATTTTTGGTTAAAAGTTGCCTCTTTAGGTTAATTGGTTGGTCATTATGTCAGAAACTGACCATTTTGACCAAGGTTAAGTTTTATTAAAAGTTGACCTATTGGATCATTACGTAGGTCATTGGGTAAGAAATTTTCCATTTTAACCAAACTTGAATTTTTTATCAAAATTTCACCTATTGTGTCAATGGTGTGGTCATTAGGTAAAATATTGACTATTTTAACCAAAATTGACTTTTTGGTCAAAAGTTGACCTATTGGGTCAATGGGTTGGTCATTGGGTCTAGAATTGGCCATTTTGACCAAAGTTGACTTTTTCGTTAAAAGTTGACCTATTGCGTCAATGAGTTGGTTCTTGGGTCAAGGATTGACCCATTTGACATAAGTTGACTTTTTGGTCATTGGGTCAGAAATTAACTATGTTCACCAAACCTGACTTTTTTGTCAAAAGTTCATCTATTTGGTCAATGGGATGGTCATTAGGTCAAAACTCGACTATTTTGACCAAAATTGACTTTTTGGTCAAATGTTAACATATTTAGTCAATGAGTTGGTAATTAGGTTAAGGATTGACCATTTTGACCAAAGTAGTCTTTTTTGTTAAAAGTTGACCTATTGGATCCATGTGTTGTCTATTGGGTTAGAACTTCATCATTTTAACTAAAGTTGACTTTTTGGTCAAAAGTTGACCTATTGGGTCAATGGGGTGTTTTTAGGTTAAAAATTGACTTTTTTGACAAAAACATACTTTTTTGTCAAAAATTGTCCAATTGGGTCAATGGGTATGTCATTGTGTCAAGGATTGACCATTTTGAAAAAAATTCACATTATGGTCAAAAGTTAACCCATTGGGTCAATGAGGTGGTCATTTGGTTAAGGATTGACCATTTTGACCAAAATTGACTTTTTGTCAAAAGTGAACCTATTAGGTCAATGGGTTGGTCATTGCGTTAAGGATTGACCATTTTGACCAGAGTTGACTTTTTGGTCAGAGATTCACTTATTGGGTCAATAATTGTCCATTAGATCAAAAATAAATTATATTGACCAAAATTGATGTTTTGGTCGAAAGTTTACCCATTGGGTCAATGGGGTGGTCATTGTGTCAAAATTGACTATTTTAACCAAAGTTGACTTATTGGTCAAAAGTTGACCTATTGGATCAAGACTTTGGTCATCGGGTCAGAAACTGAATATTTTTACCAAACTTGACTTTTTGGTCAAAAGTTTGCCTATTGGGTCAATGGGTTGGTCATCAGGTCAATGATTGAACATTTTGACAAAAGTTGACTTTTTGGTTAGATATTGGCTTATTGGGTCAATGATTAGTCATTTGGTCAAAAATAGATTATTTTGACCAAAATTGATTTTTTTGTCAAAAGTGTATCCATTGGGTCAACGGGGTGGTCATTGGGTCAAAAATTAACCATTTCAACCAAAGTTGACTTTTTGGTCAAAAGTTGACCTATTGGGTTAATGAGATGGTCATTAGGTTAAATATTGACAATTTTGACCAGAATTGACTTTTTGGTCAACATTTGACCTATGGGGTCAATGGGTTGGTCATTGGGTGAAGGATTGACCATTTTGACCAAAGTCGATTTTTTGGTTAAAAGTTAACCAATTAGTTTGATGGGTTAGTCGTTGGGTCAAGGATTGACTATTTTGACCAAAGTTGACTTTTTGGTAAGAGATTGAATTATTGGGTCAATAATTGGTCATTATGTAAAAAAATTGACTATTTTGACCAAAAATGACTTTTTGATAAAAAGTTGACCTATTAGGTAAATGGGTTGGTCATCGGGTCAATGATTGACCATTTTGACCAAAGTTGACTTTTTGGTCAAAAATTGGCTTGTTGGGTCAACGGGTTGGTCATTGGGTCAGAAATTG
Organism: Papilionanthe hookeriana x Papilionanthe teres; assembly: GCA_022702705.1. Taxonomy (NCBI): domain Eukaryota; kingdom Viridiplantae; phylum Streptophyta; class Magnoliopsida; order Asparagales; family Orchidaceae; genus Papilionanthe; species Papilionanthe hookeriana x Papilionanthe teres. The sequence continues at coordinate 63,811,880 of CM040435.1, read as the reverse complement.
ACCAATTTGACCAAAGTCGACATTATGGTCAAAAGTTGACATATTGCGTAATTTTGGTGGTCATTAGGTCAAGAATTGATTATTTTGACTAAAATTCCTTTTTTGGTCAAAGGTTGATCTATTGGGTCATTGGGTCAAAGATTGACCATTTTGACCACAATTGACTTTTTGGTCAAAAGTTGACCTAATGGGTCAATAGGTTGGTCATTGAGTCAAGGATTGATCATTTTGACCAAAGTTGACTTTTTAGTTAAAAGTTGACCTATTGGGTCAATAAGTTGGTTATTGGGTCAAGGATTGACCCTTTTGACCAAAGTTAACTTTTTGATCATTGGGTCAGAAATTAACCATGTTGACCAAAGCTGACTTTTTTTATTAAAAGTTCATCAATTTGGTCAACGGGGTAGTCATTAGATCAAATATTGACTATTTTTACCAAAATTGACCTTTTGGTCAAACGTTGACCTATTTTGTCAATGGGTTGCCCAATAGGTCAAGCATTGACCATTTTGACAAAAGTAGTCTTTCTGGTTAAAAGTTGACATATTGGGTTAATGGGTTTGTTATTGGGTCAGAAATTGGCCATTTTAACTAAAGTTGACATTTTGGTCAAGAGTTGACTTGTTGGGTCAATGGGGTGGTTGTTAGGTTCATAATTGATTATTTTGACCAAAACTTACTTTTTTGTCAGAAGTCGACCAATTGGGTCAATGGGTATGTCATTATTTCAAGAATAGGCCATTTTGAACAAAATTCACATTATGGTCAAAACTTGACCCATTACGTCAATTGGATGGTCTTAGGTCAAAAATTGGTAATTTTGACCAAAATTAACCTTTTGGTCAAATGTGGACCTACTGGGTCAAAGGGTTAGTTATTTGGTCAAGGATTGACCATTTTGACCAAAATTGACTTTTTGGTCAAAAGTTGACATATTGGGTTATTGGGTTGGTCATTTGGTCAAGGATTGACCATTTTAACTAAAGTTGACTTTTTGGTCAAAAGTTTACCTATTGGGTCAATGGGGTGGTTGTTAGGTTAAAAATTGACTTTTTTTGACAAAAACTTACTTTTTTGTCAAAAGTTGTCCAATTGGGTCAATGGGTATGTCATTGTGTCAAGGATTTACCATTTTGACAAAAATTCACATTTTGGTCAAAAGTTAACGCATTAGGTCAATGGTGTGGTCAATTAGTCAATGATTGACCATTTTGACCAAAATTGACTTTTTGTCAAAAGTGGACCAATTAGGTCAATGTGTTGGTCATTGCATTGAGGATTGACCATTTTGACCAATGTTTACTTTTTGGTCAGAGATTCAATTATTAAGTCAATAATTGGTGATTAGATCAAAAATATATTATATTGACCAAAATTAATGTTTTGGTCGAAAGTTTACCCATTGGGTCAATGGGGTGGTCATCGTGTCAAAATTGACAATTTTGACCAAAGTTGACTTCTTGGTCAAAAGTTTACCTATTGGATCAAGACTTTGGTCATTGGGTCAGAAACTTACCATTTCTACCAAACTTGACTTTTTGGTCAAAAGTTGGCCTATTGGGTCATTGGGTTGGTCATCAGGTCAATGATTGTCCATTTTGACAAAAGTTGACTTTTTGGTTAGAGATTGACTTATTAGATCAATACTTAGTCTTTTAGTCAAAAATAAACTATTTTAACCAACATTGAATTTTTTGTCAAAGTGTATCCATTTGGGTCAATAATTGGTCATTGGGTCAAAAATTGACCATTTCCACCAAAGTTGACTTTTTGGTCAAAAGTTGACCTATTGGGTCAGTGGGATGGTCATTAGGTCAAAAATTGACAATTTTGACCAAAATAGACTTTTTGGTCAAAATTTAACCTATGGGGGCAATAGGTTGGTCATTGGTTGAAGGATTGACTATTTTGACCAAAGTTGATTTTTTTGGTTAAAATTTAACCAATTGGCTTGATGTGTTGGTCATTGGGTCAAGGATTGACCATTTTGACCAAAGTTAACTTTTTGGTAAGAGATTGAATTATTGGGTCACTAATTGGTCATTATGTTAAAAATTGACTATTTTGACCAAAAATGACTTTTTGATAAAAAGTTGACCTATTGGGTAAATGGGTTGGTCATTTGGTAAAGGATTGACCATTTTGACCAAAGTTGACTTTTTGGTCAAATGTTGACCTATTGGGTCAATGGGTCGGTCATAGGGTCAAAAATTGACCAAATTGACCAAAGTCGACTTTATGGTCAAAAGTTGACGTATTGTGTAATTTTGATGGTCATTAGGTTAAAAATTTAATATTTTGATTAAAAATTCTTTTTGGTCAAAGGTTGATCTATTGGGTCATTAGGTCAAAGATTGACCATAGTTGACTTTTTGGTCAAAAGTTGACCTAATGGGTCAATAGGTTGGTCATTGAGTCAAGGATTGACCATTTTGACCAAAGTTGACTTTTTTAGTTAAAAGTTAACCTATTGGGTCAATAAGTTGGTTATTGGGTCAAGGATTGACCTTTTTGACCAAAGTTAACTTTTTGATCATTGGGTCAGAAATTAACCATGTTGACCAAAGCTGACTTGTTTTATTAAAAGTTCATTGATTTGGTCAACGGGGTAGTAATTAGGTCAAATATTGACTATTTTTACCAAAATTGACTTTTTGGTCAAACGTTGGCCTATTTAGTCAATGAGTTGGTCGATAGGTCAAGGATTGACCATTTTGACAAAATTAGTCTTTCTGGTTAAAATTTGACTTATTAGGTCAAAAATTGACCATTTTAACTAAAGTTAACATTTTGGTCAATAGTTGACCTGTTGGATCAATGGGGTGGTTGTTAGGTTGAAAATTGATTATTTTGACTAAAATTTACTTTTTTGTCCAAAGTTGACTAATTGGGTCAATGGGTATGCCATTGAGTCAAGAATAGGCCATTTTGACCAAAACTCACATTATGGTCAAAACTTGACCCATTGGGTTAATTGGATGGTCATTAGGTCAAAAACTGGTAATTTTGACCAAAATGGACCATTTGGTAAATGTTGACCTACTGGGTCAAAGGGTTGGTTATTTGGTCAAAGATTGACCATTTTGACCAAAATTGACTTTTTGGTGAAAAGTTGACCTATTGGGTCAATGGGTTGGTCATTGGGCCAAGGATTGACCATTTTGACTATAATTGACATTTTGTCAAAAGTTTACCTATTAGGTCAATTGGTTGGTCATTGTGTCAAGGATTAACCATTTTGTGCAAAGCTGACTTTTTCGTCAAAAGTTGACCTATTAGGTCAATGGGTTGGTCATTGGGTCAAGGATGGACCATTTTAACATAAGTTGACTTTTTGTTTAAAAGTTGACCTATTCGATCAACAGATTTCTCATTTGGTCAGAAATTGACTACTTTGACCAAAGTTGACTTTTTGGTCAAAAGTTGACCTATTGGGTCAATGGGTCGGTCATTAGGTCAAGGATTAACCATTTTGACCAAAGTTGACTTTTTGGTCAGAGATTGATTTATTAGGTCAATAATTGGTCATTAAATCAAAAATTGACTATTTTGAGCAAAATTGAATTTTTAGTTAAAAGTTGGCCCACTGGGTCAATGAGGTGGTCATTAGGTCAGAAATTAACCATTTTGGCCAAAGGTGATTTTTTAGTTACAAGTAGACCTATTGGGCCAATGGGGTGGTCATTAGGTCAAAAATTGACTATATTCACCAAAATTGACTTTTTAGTCAAAAGTTGACCGATTGTATCATTGGGTTGATCATTGTGTCAAGGTTTGACTATTTTAATCAAAGTTGATTATTTGGTCAAAAGTTGTTCTGTTGGGTCAATGGGTTGGACATTGGGTCAAGGATTGACCATTTTGACCAAAGTTGACTTTTTGATCAAAGATTAAATTAGTGGGTCAATAATTAGTCATAAGATCAAAAAATAACTATTTTGACAAAAATTGAGTTTTTAGTCAAAAGTTGACCTATTGGCTTAATGGATTGGTCATTAGGTCAAAGATTAATCATTTTGAATAATGTTGACTTTTTGGTCAATAGTTAGCCTATTGGGCCAATGGGTTAGTCGTTGAGTCAAAAATTGACCATTTTAACCAAAGTTAACCTTTTGGGTCAATGGGGTGGTCATTAGGTCAAAAATTATTTATTTTGACCAAAATTGACTTTTTGCTCAAGTGGTGACCTATTGGGTTGAGGATTGACCTATTTGAACAAGTTGACTTTTTTGTAGAGATTTGCTTATTGGGTTAATAATTGGTCATTAAGTCAAAAATTGATTATTTTGAAAAAATTGACTTTTTAGTAAAAAGTTGTCCTACTGGGTCAATTGGTTAGTCATTGCGTCAAGGATTAACCATTTTAACCAAAGTTAACATTTTGGTCAATAATTGGCCTACTGGGTTAATGGGTTGGTCATTGGGTCAGAATATGACCAATTTGACCAAATTTGACTCTTTGGTCAAAAGTTGACATATTGGTTCAATAGAGTGGTCATTAGGTCAAAAATTGACTATATCGACCAAAATTAACTTTTTGGTCAAAAGTTCACATATTGGGTCTATGGGTTGGTCATTAGGTAATGGATTAACCAATTGGACCAAAGTTGAATTTTTGGTCAAAAGTTGTCCTATTGGGTTAATGGGTTGGTCATTGGGTCAAGGATTGACCATTCAGACCAAAGTTGACGTTTTGGTCAAAGTTGACTTATTGGGTCAGTTGGTTTGTCATTATGTCAATGTTATACCATTTTGACCAAAGTTGACATTTTGGTCAAAAGTTGACCTATTGGGCCAATGCTTTGGTCTTTGGGTTAAGGAATAACCATTATGACTAAAGTTGACTTCTTGGTCAGAGATTGACTTATTTGGTCAATAATTTGTCATTAGGTCAAAAATTGCTATTTTTACCAAAATTGACTTTTTGTTCAAAAGTTAACATATTGGGACAATGAGTTGGTCATTGGGTTAAGAATTGGTCATTTTGACCAAAGTTGACTTTTTGGTCAAAAGTTGACCTATTCGGTCAATGGGTTGGTCATTGGGACAAGGATTGACCATTTTGACCAAAGTTGACTTTTGGTCAAAAGTTAACCTATTGGGTCAATGGGTTGGTCATTTGGTAAAAAATTGAGCATTTTAACTGAAGTTTACTTTTTGCTTAAAAGTTAACCTATTAGGTAAATGGGGTGTTCATTAGGTCAAAAATTGAAAATTTTGACCAAAATTGAATTTTTGGTTAAAAGTTGACCTATTGGGTGAATTGGTTGGTCATTGGGTTAGAAATTGAACATTTTGACCAAAGTTGACCTATTGGGTCAGTTTGGTGGTCATTTGGTAAAAAATTGACAATTTTGACCAAAAGTGACATTTTCATCAAAAGTTGACCTATTGGGTCAATGGGTTGGTCATTGGGTCAAAGATTGGCCATTTTGACTAAAGTTGACTTTTTGGTTAAAAGTTGACCTAGTAGGTTTAGGATTGACCATTTTGACCAAACTTGACTTCTTAGTCAAAGATTGACTTATTAGGTCAATAATTTGTCATTCGATCAAAAATTGATTATTTTGACCAAAATTAATTTTTTGTTCAAAAGTTGACCCACTGGGTAAATGGGGTGGTCATTGTGTCAAAAATTGACCATTTTGACCAAAGTTAACTTTTTGGTCAATACATGACCTATTGGGTCAATGGGTTGGTCATTAGGTTAGAAATTAACCAGTTTGACCAAACTTTACTTTTTGGTCAAAAATTTACCTTTCGGGTCAATGGGTTGGTCATTGGGTCAAGGATTGACCATTTTGACCAAAGTTGATTTTATGGTAAAAAATTTACCTTTCGGGTCAATGGGTTGGTCATTGGGTTAAGGATTGATCATTTTGAACAAAGTTAACTTTTTGGTAAGGGATTGTATTATTGGATCAATACTTTGTCATTAGGTCAAAAATTGTGTATATTGACCTAATTTGAATATTTGGTCAAAAAGCTGACTCATTGGGTCAATCGGGGGTCTTTGTGTCAGAAATTGAACATTTTGACCAAAGTTGACTTTTTGGTCAAAAGATGACCTATTGGGTCATGGGTTTGTTCATTGGGTCAGAAACAGGCCATTTTGACTAAACTTGACTCTTTGTTCAAAAGTTCACCTATTGGGTCAATGGGTTGGTCATTAGGTCAAGGATTGACCATTTTGACCAAAGTTGACTTTTCGTCAGAGAATGACTTATTGGGTCACTAATTGGTCATTAGGTCCAAAATTAGATATTTTGACCAAAATTGAATTTTCGATCAAAAGTTGACCCATTAGGTCAACGGGGTGGTCTTTGGGTCAGAAATTGACCATATCGTCCAAAGTTGACTTTTTGGTCAAAATTTGGTCTATTGGGTCAATTGGATAGTCATTTGGTCAAAAATTGACTATTTTGACTAAAATTGACTTTTTGTTGAAATCTTAATCTATTAGGCCAATGGGTTAGTCATTGGGTCAAGGATTGACCATTTTGACCAATGTTGACTTTTTGGTCAAAAGTTGACCTATTGAGTCAATGGATTTGTCATTAGGTCAAGGACTGATAATTTTGACCAAGGTTGACTTTTTGATCAAATATTGACCTATTGGGTCAATGGGTGTCAAGGATTGACCAATTTGGCTAAAGTTGACTTTTTGGTCAAAAGTTGACAAATTGGGTCAATTTGTTGGCCATTGGGGTCAGAAATTGACATTTTGATCAAATTTGACTTTTTTGGTCAAAAGTTGACCTATTGGTTAAATGGGTTTGTCATTGGGTCAAAGATTGACCATTATGGCAAAAGTTAACTTTTTAGTAAGTGATTGACTTATTGGGCAATAATTGGTCGTTACGTCAAAAACTGACTATTTTGACCAAAATTGATTTTTTGGTCAAACATTTACCTATTGAGACAATGGGTTGGTCATTGGGTCAGAAATTGACCATTTTAACCAAAGTTGACCATTGGTCAAAAGTTGACCTTTAGGGTCAATGGGGTAGTCGTTAGGTCAAAAATTGATTTTCTTGACCGAAATCAACTTTTTGGTCAAAAGTTATATGATTGGGTCATTGGGTCAATGATTGACCAATTTCGCCAAAGTTGGCTTTTTAGACAAAAGTTAACTTATTTGGTCAATCGATTGGTCATTGGGTCAAGGATTGACTTATTGGGTCAATAATTGGCCATTAGATCAAAAATTGATTATATTGACCAAAATTGAATTTTTGGTCAAAAGTTGACCCATTAGGTCAATGGGTTGGTCATTGGGTCAGAAACTGACCATCTTGACCAAAGTTGACTTTTTGGTCAAAAGTTGACCAATTGGGTGAATGGGTTGGTCATTAGGTCAATGATTGACTATTTTGATTAAAGTTAACTTTTTGGTCAGAGATTGACTTATTGGGTTAATAATTGGTCATTAGGTCAAAAATTGATTGTTTTGACCAAAATTCAATTTTTGGTCAAAAGTTGACTCATTGGGTCAACGGGGCGTTCATTAATTCAGAAATTGACCATTTCGACTAAAGTTGACTTTCTGGACAAAAGTTGACCTATTGAGTCAATGGGATGGTTATTAGGTCAAAAATTGACTATTTTGACCTGAATTGACTTTTTGGCCAAATTTAACACATTGGGTTAATTGGTTGGTCATTGGGTCAAGGATTGACAATTTTGACCAAATTTGATTTTTTGGTCCAAAGTTGACCAATTAGGTCAATGGGTTGTTCATTAGGATTGATCATTTTTACCAAAGTTGACTTTTTGGTCAGAGATTGAATTATTGGGTCGGTAATTGGTCAACAGGTCAAAAATTGACTATTTTGACCAAAATTAAATTTCTGGTCAAAAGTTGAACTATTGGGTCAATGTGTTGGTCGTTGGGTTAAGAATTAATTATTTTGACCAAAGTTGACTTTTGGTCAAAAGTTAACCTATTGGGTCAATGGGTTGGTCCTTGGGTCATGGATTGAACAATTTGACCAAAGTTGACTTTTTGTAAGATATTGACTTATTGGTCAAAAATTGGTCATTAGGTCAAAGTTGACTATTTTAACTAAAATTGATTTTTTGGTCAAAAGTTGACCTATTGGGTCATGGATTTGCCTTTTTGACCAAAGTTGATTTTTTGGTCAAAAGTTGACCTATTGGATCAAGGGGTTGGTCTTTGGGTCGGAAATTAACCAT
>CM040435.1:63673020-63803184 GCA_022702705.1 Papilionanthe hookeriana x Papilionanthe teres | reverse complement strand
GATCCTTGACCCGATAGTAACCCGTGGCCGATTGGTCAATTTTGACCAAAAAATTAACTTTGGTCAAAATGGTCAATTGTTGACCTAATGACTAACCCATTGACCCAGTAGGTCAAGTTTTGTCTAAAAAGTCACTTTTGGTCAAAATAATCAATTTTTGACCTAACGACCACCCCATTGACCCAATATGTCAATTTTAGTCTATAAAGTCAAATTTAATCAAAATAGTCAATTTCTGACGTAATGACCTTAGATAACCTAATGGGACAACTTTTGACCAAAAAAACAATTTTTGTAAAAAAAAAAGACAGTTTTTTACTTAATTACCACCCAATTGATCCAATAGGTCAACTTTCGACCAAAAAGTTCACTTTGGTCAAAATGGTTAATTTCTGACCCACTAACCAACCCATTGACCTAATAGATAGAGTCAACTTTGGTCAAAATGGTTAAGTTTTTACCAAATGTCCAACCCATTAACCCAATACGTCAACTTTTGACCAAAAAGTCAATTATGGTCAAAATAGTCAATTTTTAACCAAATGTCCAATTATTGACCCAATAAGTCAATCTCTGACCAAAAAGTCAACTTTGGTCAATTCTTGACCCAATAACCAAACCATTGAACCAATTGGGCGACTTTTAACTAAAAAATTAACTTTGGTCAAAATGGTCAATTCTTGACCCAAAGACCAACCCATTAACTCAATAGGTCAACTTCACCAAAAAGTCAACTTCGGTCAAAATGGTCAATTTTTGACCCAATGACCTAATAGGCCAACTTTTGACCAAAAAGTCAACTTCGGTCAAAATGGTCAATTCTAGACCCAATGACCAACTTATTGACCCAATAGACTAACTTTTGAACAAAAAGTCAACTTTCATCAAAATAGTCAATTTTTGACATATTGACCAACTCATTGACCAAATAGGTTAACTTTTGACCAAAAAGTCAACATTGGTCAAAATGCTCAATTCTTGACCCAATGATCAAAAAGCCAAGTTTTATCCAAAAAGTGAACTTTGTTCAAAATGGTCAATTTATGACCTACTGACCACCCCGTTAACCCAACAATTCAACTTTTGACCAAAAAGGTAACTTTGGTCAAAATTGTCACTTTTTGATCCAATGACCAACCCATTAAATAACTTAATTTTTGAACAAAAAGTCAACATTGGTCAAAATGTTCAATTCTTGATCCAATGACCAACCCATTGACCCAATAGGTCAACTTTTGACTAAAAAGTCAATTTTGGTCAAAATAGTCAATTTTTGACTTAATGACCAATTATTGACCCAATAAATCAATCTCTTACCAAAAAGTTAACTTTGGTCAAAATGGTCAATCATTGACCCAATAACCATCCCATTGACCCAATTGGTCAACTTTTGACCAAAAAATCAACTTTGATAAAAATGGTCAATCTTTGATCCAAGACTAACCCAATGACCCAGTATGTAAACTTTTGACCAAAAAGTCAATTTTGGTCAAAATAGTTTATTTTGGTCAAAATAGTCAATTTTTGTCAAAATAGTCAATTTTTGACTCAATGACCACCCCATTGACCCAATATGCCAACTTTTGACCAAAAAGTCAACATTGGTCAAAATGGGCAATTTCTATCCCAATGACCACCCCGTTAACTCAATGGTCAGCTTTTGACCAAAAAAGCTATTTTGGTAAAAATAGTCAATTTTTGACCTAATGACCACTCAATTGACCCAAAAAGTTAACTTTGTTCAAAATGATCAATTTGTTACCCAATGACCACCCCATTAACCAAATGGGTCAATTTTGACCAAAATTTTAATTTTGGTCAAAATAGTCAATTTTTGACCTAATGACTAATTATTGACCTAATATGTCAATCTGTGACCAAAAAGTCAACTTTGGCCAAAATAGTAATCCTTGACCCAACGACCAACCCATTGACCCAATTGGTCAACTTTCAACCAAAAAGTCAACTTTGGTCAAAATGGTCAATTTTTTACCCAATGACCAACACATTGACCCAATAGGTCAACTTCTGACGAAAAAGTTAACTTTGGTCAAAATGGTCAATTCTTGACCCAATGACCGACTCATTGACATAATATGTCAACTTTTGAGCAAAAAGTCAATTTTGGTCAAAAAATTAAATTTTTTACCTAATGACCAATTATTGACCCAAAAAGCCATTCTCTGAATAAAAAGCAAACTTTGGTCAAAATGGTCAATCCTTGACCTAATTACCAACCCATTGACCCAACAGATAAACTTTTAACCAAAAAATCAACTTTGGTCAAAGTGGTCAATCCTTGACCTAATGACCAACCCATTTACCCAAAAGGACAACTTTTGACCAAAAAGTCAATTTTGGTCAAAATTGTCAATTTTTCACCAAATGACAACCTCTTTGACCCAATAGGTCATCTTTTGACCAAAAAGTTAAATTTGGTCAAAATGGTCAATTTCTGACACAATGACCACCCCATTGACTTAATGGGTCAACTTTTGACTAAAAATTCAATTTTGGTCAAAATAGTCAATTTTTGACATAATAATGACCAATTATTGACCAAATAAGTCAATCTCTGACCAATGACCAACCCATTGTCCCAATTGGTTAACTTTTGACTAAAAATGAACTTTGGTCAGAATGGTCAATACTTGACCCAATGACCAAGCCATTGACCCAATATGTTAACTTTTGACCGAAAAGTTAATTTTGGTCAAACTAGTCAATTTTTCACCGAATGACCACCCATTAATCCAATAAGTCAATTTTTATCCAAAAAGTCAACTTTGTTCAAGCTTGTCAATTTATGACCTAATGACGACAACTGTAACCTAATAGGTCAACTTTTGACCAAAAATTCAATTTTGGCCAAAATAATCAATTTTTAACCTAACGACCAACTATTGACCCAATAAGTCAATCTCCGACCAAAAAGTCAACTTTGGTCAAAATGGTCAATTTTTTACCCAATGACCAAACCATTGACCCAATAGGTCAACTTTTGACAAAAATGTCAACTTTGGTCAAAATGGTCAATACATGTCCCAAAGATCAACTCATTGACACAATAGGTTAACTTTTGAACAAAAAGTTAACTTTTATCAAAAAGGTCAATCCTTAACCCAATGAACAACTCATTGACCCAATGACTAACTCATTGACCCAATAGGTCAACTTTTGACCAAAAAGTATATTTTGATAAAAATTTTCAATTTTTAACCTAATGAACACCCCATTAACCCAATAGGACAACTTTTGACCAAAACATCAAATTTGGTTAAAATGGTCAATTTCTGACCCAATGACTAACCCATTAACCTGATAGGTCAACTTTTGACAAAAAAGTTAACTTCGGTCAAAATGGTCAATCCTTAACCCAATGACAAATCCATTGACCCAATAGGTCAACTTTTGACCAAAATAGTTAATTTTTGAGATAATGACCAATTATTGACCCAAAATGTCAATTTTGACCAAGAACTCAACTTTGGTCAAAATGGTCAATCCTTGACCCAATGACAAACCCATTGAACCAATAAGTCAGCTTTTGACAAATTAGTCAATTTTTGACATAATGACCAACTATTGACTCAATAAGTCAATTTCTGACCAAAAAGTCAACTTTAGTCAAAATGGTCAATTCTTGACCCCATGACCAACTCATTGACCTAAAGGTCAAATTTGACGAAAAAGTGAACTTTAGTCAAAATAGTCAATCCTTGACACAATGACCTACCCATTGATCCAATAGGCCAACTTTTGACCAAAAAGTCAATTTTGGTCAATATAGTCATTTTTTGATTTAATGACCACCAGATTGATTTAATAGGTCAACTTTTGACCAAAAGTCAACTTTGGTCAAAATGGACAATTTTTGTCCCAATGACAACCCATTGATCTAATAGGTCAACCTTTGACCAAAAAGTCAACATTGGTCAAAATGGTTAATCCTTGATCCAATGACAAACACATTAACCAAATATGTCAGCTTTTGACCAAAATGTCAACTTTGGTCAAAATGGCCAATCCTCGACCCAATACCAACCAATTGTCTGAATAGGTCAACTTTTGACAAAAAAGTCAATCTCAGTCAAAATTGTCAATTGTGGACCCAATGACCGACCCATTAACCCAATAGGTCAACGTTTGACCAAAAAGTTAATTTTGATCAAAATTTTCAATTTTTGACCTAATGACCACGCCATTAACCTAATAGGACAACTTTCGACCACATCATCAAGTTTGGTTAAAATGGTCAACTTCTAACCCAATGACCCACCAACCCGATAGTTCAACTTTGGACCAAAAAGTCAACTTTGGTCAAAATGGTCAATCCAGACCCAATGACAATCCCATAGACCGAACAGGCCAACTTTTTACCAAAATAGTCAATTTTTGACAAAATGACCAATTATTGACCCAATATGTCAGTCTCTGACCAAAAAGTCAACTTTGGTCAAAATGGTTAATCCTTGACCCAATGACTAACCCATTGACCCAATAGTTCAACTTTTGACGAAAAAGTGAGCTTTAGTCAAAATAGTGAATCCTTGACACAATGACCTACACATTGACACAATGGGTCAACTTTGGACAAAAAAGTCAATTTTGGTCAATATAGTCAAAATTTGACCTATTGACCACCCCATTGTGGTCAAACTTTGACAAAAAAATTCAACTTTGGTCAAAATAAAAAATCCTTGACCCAATGACCAACACACTGACCAAAAAAATCAACTTTTGACCAAAAAGTCAATTTTGGTCAAAATACTCAATTTTTTACCTAACTACCAATATTGACCTATTAGGTCAACTTTTGACCAAAAAGTCAACTTTGGTAAAAATGGTCAATCCTTGACACAAAGATCAACCATTGACCCAATAGGTCAGCTTTTAACCAAAAAGTTAACTTTGGCCAAAATGTTCGATCTTTGTTTTAATGACCATGGACAGTTTTTGACCAAAAAGTCAATTTTGTTCAAAATTGTCAACTTTTGTTAAAATGGTCAATCCTTGACCCAACGACCAACTCATTGACCCAATAGGTCAACTTTTGACCAAATAGTTAAATTCGGTCAAAATGGTCAATTCTTGACCCAATGACCAACTCATTGACACAATAAGTTAACTTTTGACCAAAAAGTCAATTTTGGTCAAAATAGTCAATTTGTGACATAATGACCAATTATTAACCCAAAAAGTCAATTACTGACCAAAAAGTCAATTTTGTTCAAAATTGTCAACTTTGGTCAAAATGGTCAATCCTTGACCCAATGACCAACCCATTTACCCGATATGTCAACTTTTGGCCAAAAGTTAATTTTGGTCAAAATAGTAAATTTTTGACATATTGACCGATTATTGACTTAATAAGTCAATCTCTGACCAAAAAGTCAACTTTGGTCAAAATGGTCAATCTTTGACCCAATCACCAACCCAATGACCCAATAGATCAATTTTTAATCAAAAAGTTAATTTTAGTCAAAATAGTCAATTTTTGACCTAATGTCCAATTATTGACCTAATAAGTTAATCTCTTACTAAAAAGTCAACTTTGGTCAAAATGGTCAACCATTGGCCCAATGACCAACTCATTAATAAAATAGGTCAACTTTTGACCAAAAAGACAATTTTAGTCAAAATAGTCAATATTTGGTCTAATGACCGCCCGTTGACTTAATAGTTCAACTTTTGACTAAAAAGTTAATTTTTAGTCAAAATGGTTAATTTCTCGACCAATGACAGAAAAGTCGAAATTGGTCGAAATGGTCGATTCTTGACCCAATAACCAACACCTTGACCCAAAAGGTCAACTTTTGACCAAAAAGTCAAATTTGGTCAAAATGGTCAATCCTTGATCTAATGACCAACTCACTGACCTAATAGGTCAATTTTAACGAAAAAAGTCAATTTTGGTCGCAATAGTCAATTTTTTATCTAATGAACACCCCATTGACCCAATAAGTCAACTTTTGAAATAAAAGATAAGCTTGGTTAAAATGGTGAATTTCTAATACAATGACCAACCCTTGACTCAATAGGACAACTTTTGACAAAAAGTCAACTTTTGTGAAAATGGTCAATTTCTGACATAATGACCACCCATTTGACCTATGGGTCAACTTTTAACCAAATATTCAATTTTTGTGAAAATATTCAATTATTGACTCGAATCACGATTAATGACCTAATAAGTCGATCGTTCGACCGAAAAGTCAACTTTGGTCGAAATGGTCAATCTTTGACCCAATGACTAACCCATTGACTCAATCGGTCAACTTTTGACCAAATAGTCAACTTTGGTCAAAATGGTGAATCCTTGACCCAATGACCAACCCACTAACCCGACAGGTCAACTTCTGACCAAAAAGTTAATTTTGATCAAAATTTAAAATTTTTAACCTAATGACCACCTGATTAAACCAATAGGACAACTTTTCACGAGAACATCAAGTTTGGTTAAAATGGTCAATTTCTGACGCAATGAACAACCCATTAACCTAATAGGTCAACTTTTGACCAAAAAGTCAACTTTGGTCAAAATGGTTAATCCTGATCCAATGACAAAACCATAGATCGAATAGGTCAACTTTTGACCAAAATAGTCAATTTTTGACATAATGACCAATTATTGACTCAATAAGTCAATCTCTGACCAAAAAGTCAACATTGGTCAAAATGGTTAATCGTTGACCCAATGACCAACCCATTGACCCAATAGTTCAAATTTTGACAAAAAAGTGATCTTTAGTCAAAATAGTCAATCCTTAACACAATGACCTACCCATTGATACAATAGGTCAATATTTGACAAAAAATTCAATTTTGGTCAATATAGTGAATTTTTGACCAAATGACCACCCCATTGTGGTTAACCTTTGACAAAAAATTTAACTTTGGTCAAAATGGTAAATCCTTGACCCAATGTCCAACCCGCTGACCCAATAGACCGACTTTTGACCAAAAAGTCAATTTTGGTCAAAATAGTCAATTTTTGATCAAATGACTAATATTGACCAAATAGTTAACTTTTGACCAAAAAGTCAACTTTGGTCAAAATGGCCAATCTTTGACCTGATGCCCAACCATCGAACCAATAGGTCAACTTTTAACCAAAAAGTCAACTTTGGCTAAAATGTTCAATCCTTGACCCAATGACTAACCCGTCGACCCAAAAGAACAACATTTGACCAAAAAGTCAATTTTGTTCAAAATTGTCAACTTTTAACAAAATGGTCGATCCTTGACCCAATGACCAACTCATTGACCCAATAGGTCAACTTTTGACCAAAAAGTTAAATTTGGTCAAATGGTATATTCTTGACCCAATGACTAACCCATTGACCGAATAGGTCAACTTTTGACAAAAAAAGTCAATTTTGGTCAAAATAGTCAATTTTTTACCTAATGACTAATTATTGACCCAATAAGTTAATCTCTGACCAAAAATTCAACTTTGGTCAAAATTGTCAATCCTTGACCCAATGACCAACCCATTGACTTAATAGGTCAATGTTTGAACAAAAAGTCAATTTTGGTCAAAATTGTCAATTTTTGACCTAATGTCCAATTATTTACCAAATAAGTTAATCTTTGACCAAAAAGTCAACATTGGTCAAAATGGCCAACCATTGACCCAATGACCAACCCATTGACCAAATAGCACAACTTTTGACCAAAAAGATAATTTTAGTTAAAATAATTAATTTTTGACCTAATGACTAACCCATTTACCTAATAGGTCAACTTTTGACTAAAAAGTCAATTATGGTCAAAATTGTTAATTTCTCAACCAATGACCAAAAAGTCAACTTTGGTCAATATGGTCAACTCTTAACCTAATAACCAACATCTTGACCCAATAGGTCAACGTTTGACCAAAAAGTTAAATTTGGTCAAGATGGTTAACCATTGATGTAATGACCAACCCATTGACCTAATAGGTCAACTTTTGACAAAAAAAACAAACTTTGGTCAAAATAGTCAATTTTTTACCTATTGACCACCCCATTAACACAATAGGTCAACCTCGACAAAAAAGATAAGTTTCTGGTCGAAAATGGTCGATCTTTGATCTAATGATGACCCATTCACCCGATAGGTCGACTTTTGACCAAACCGATCGACTTCGGTCGAGTAATTTTCGACATAATGACCACCGATTGACCTGATGGGTCGAGTTTTGACGAATAATTAAATTTTGGTCAAAATAATCAATTTTTTGACATAATGACCAATTATTGACCCAATAAGTCAATCTTTGACCGAAAAGTCAACTTTGGTCGAAATGGTCAATCCTTGACCCAATGACCAACCCATTGACCCCATAGGTCAACTTTTGACAAAAAAGTATATTTTGATCAAAATTTACAATTTTTAACCTAATGACCACCCCATTAACCTAATAGGACAACTTTTGACCACAACATCAAATTTGGTTAAAATGGTCAATTTCTGACCCAATGACCAACACATTATCCCAATAGGTCAACTTCTGACAAAAAACTAAACTTTGGTCAAAATTGTCAATCCTTGACCCAATAGATCAACTTTTGACCTAAATAGTCAATTTTTGACATAATGACTGATTATTGACCAAATAAGTCAACCTCTGAAAAAAGTCAACTTTGGTCAAAATCGTCAATCATTGACCCAATGACAAACCCATTGACTCAATTGTTCAACTTTTGAAGAAAAAGTGAACTTTAGTCAAAATAGTCAATCCTTGACACAATGGCTACCTATGACACAATAGATTGACTTTTGACCTTGAAAGTCGACTTTGGTCGATATAATCTAATCGACCCTTCATCGACCTGAATAGGTCAACCTTTGACCAAAAAGTCAACTTTGGCTTAAATGGTAAATTCTGGACCCAATGACTAACCCACTGAACCAATAGATTGACTTTTGACAAAAATTCAATTTTGGCTAAAATAGTTAATTTTTTACCTAATGACCAATATTGACCTAGTAGGTCAACTTTTGACCAAAAAGTAAACTTTGGTCAAAATGGTCAATCCTTGACCCAATGACCAACCCATTGACCCAATAGGTCAACATTTAACCAAAAAGTCAACTTTAGCTAAAATTGTCAATTCTTGACCCAATGACCAACCCGTCAACGCAAAAGGACAACTTTATACCAGAAAGTCAATTTTGTTCAAAATTGTTAACTTTTGTCAAAATGGCCAATCCTTGACCCAATTACCAACTCATTGGCCTAATAGGTAAACTTTTGATAAAAATGTTAAATTTAGTCAAAATGGTCAATTCTTGACCGAATGACCAACCCATTGACCCAATTGGTCAACTGTTGAACAAAAAGTCAGATTTGTTCAAAATAGTTAATTTTGGACATAATGACCAATTATTAACCCAAAAAGTCAATCTCTAACAAAAAGTTAAGTTTGGTCAAAATTGTCAATTCTTAACCTAATGACCAATCCATTGATCCAATAGGTCAACTTTTGATGAAAAAGTGAACTTTAGTCAAAATAGTCATCCTTGACACAATGACCTACCTACCCATTGACACAATAGGTCAGCTTTTGACAAAAAAGTCAATTTTGGTCAATATAGTCAATTTTTGACCTAATGACCACCCCATTGACCCAATAGGTAAACTTTTGACCAAAAAGTTAACCTTGGTCAAATTGGTAAATCCTTGACCCAATGACTAACCCACTAACCCAATTGATCGACTTTTTGTCAAAATAGACAATTTTTGACCTAATGACAAATATTGACCCAAGAGGTTAATTTTTGACCAAAAAGTTAAATTTGGTCGAAAATAGTTGATTCTTAAACCAATGACTTACTCAGTTGACTCGATATGTTAACTTTTGACCAAAAAGTTAATTTTGATCAAAATTCTCGATTTTGAACCAATAGACACTTGATTAACCCGATAAAACTGACTTTTGACCAAAACGTCGAGTTTGGTTAAAATGGTTAATCCTTTACCGATAATGACCCCTTAACTCGTATAAATCGAAAATTTGACCAAAAAATTGCACATTAGTCGAAAATGGTCGATCTCTCGACCAAAACGAACCGTGGACCCAATATGCCGACTATTAGCAAAATAATCGATTTTTGACATAATGACGATTATTGACCGATAAATCGATCTCGACCAAAAGATCAACTTGGTCGAAATGATTCGATCCTTTACCCAATGACCAACCCTTTGACCCAAAATGTCAACTTTTGACCAAAAAGTCAATTTTGGTCAAAATTGTTAATTTTTGACCAAATGTCAACCTCAATGACAAAATATGTCAACTTTTGTTCAAAAAGTTAAATTGGGTTAATATTGTCAATTTTGGTCAATATAGTCAAGTGTTAACCAAATATGTCAACTTTTGACCAAAATGTCAATTTTGGTCAATATAATCAATTTTTGACTGTGATACTAGATTGACCTAATAGGTCGACTTTAACAAGTCGACTTTGGTCAAAATGGACGATTTCAATCCGATGACCAACCCATTGATCCAATAGATCGACTTTTGACCAAAAAGTCGACTTCGGTTAAAATGAATGCATCCTTGACGATACGCGACCCATTGACCCGATAGGTTAACATTTGACCAAAAAGTCAACTTTGGTTAAAATGGTCAATCCTTGACCAAATGACCAGTCAGTTGACCTAATAAATAAATTTTTGACCAAAAAGTCAACCTTAGTCAAAATGATCAACTTTTGACCCGATAGCTCTACAGTTGACCGCAAGGTCGACTTTTGCAAAAAATCAACTTTGGTCAAAATGGTTAATCCTTGACCAAAAACCAA
Source organism: Papilionanthe hookeriana x Papilionanthe teres (assembly GCA_022702705.1). NCBI lineage: Eukaryota > Viridiplantae > Streptophyta > Magnoliopsida > Asparagales > Orchidaceae > Papilionanthe > Papilionanthe hookeriana x Papilionanthe teres. The sequence goes on along the minus strand of CM040435.1, from coordinate 63,792,387 downwards.
CCCATTGACCCAATAGGTCAACTTTTTACCAAAAAGTCAAATTTTATCAAAATAGTTAATTTTTGACATAATGGTCCCCAATTTACCTAATTGGTCAACTTTTTACCGAAATGTCAACTTTGGTCAAAATGGTCAATCCTTGACCAAATAACAAACCCATTTACCCAATAGGTTTGCCTTCGACCAAAAAGTCAATTTTGGTTAAAATAGTCAAATTTTGACATAATGACCACCCCATTGGCCCATTAGGTCAATTTTTGACCAAAATGTGAATTTTGGTCAAAATGGTCAATCCTTGACACAATGACATACCCATTGACCCCAATTGTAAACTTTTGACAAAAAAGTAAATTTTGGTCAAAATAGTCATTTTTTTAATATTATATATATCTTATCTACAGATCTAAGCCCTCTTTTGTAAATGGTGAAATGTTACTCAGATCTTCGCTGAAGGTTGACGTAGGCCTCATTACCAACTTTGGTCAAAATGGTTAATCCATGACCTAATTACCAACTCACTGACTAAATAAGTCAACATTTGACCAAAAAGTCAATTTTCGTCAATATAGTCAATTTTTGACCTAATGACCACACCATTAACCAAATAGATGAAATTTTGACAAAAAAGTCAAATTTAGTCAACATGGTTAATTTCTCACCCAATGACTAAAAAGTCAACTTTGGTCAAAAGGGTCAAACCTTGACCCAATAACCAACTCATTAACCAAATAGGTCAACTTTTAACCAAAAAGTTAACTTTGGTCAAAATGGTCAATCCTAAGTCCAATGACCAACCCATTGAACCAAAAGGTCAACATTTGACAAAAAAGTCAATTTTTGTCAAAATAGTCAAATTTTCACCTAATAACCACCCCATTGACCCAATAAGTCAACTTTTGACAAAAAAGTCGAGTTTGGTCAAAATGGTCAATTTCTTTCCCAATGACCTACCTCTTCACCAAAAAGGTCAACTTTTAAAAAAAGTCAACTTTAGTCAAAATGGTCAATTTCTGACATAATGACCACCCAATTGACCCAAGGGGTCAACTTTTGATAAAAATTTCAATTTTGGTCAAAACAATTATTTTTTGACTGAATGACTAATTATTGACCAAATAAGTCAATCTCTGACCAAAAGGTCAACTTTGGTCAAAATGGTCAATCTTTGACACAATGAACAACCCTTTGATCCAGTAGGTCAACTTTTGACCAAAAAGTCAACTTTGGTCAAAATCGTCAATTTTTGACCCAATGACCAACCCATTGACCCAATAGGTCAACTTTTGACCAAAAAGTCAACATTGTTCAAAACGGTCAATCCTTGACCTAATGACCAACCCATAGACCCAATAAGTCAACTTTTGACCAAAATAGTCAATTTTTGACATAATGACCACTTTTTGGCCCAATATGTCAATCTTTGACCAAAAAGTCAAGTTTGGTCAAAAAGGACAATCCTTGACCTAATGACCAATCCATTGACCTATTGGTCAACTTTTGACGAAAAAGTGAATTTTAGTCAAAATAGTCAATCCTTGACACAATGACCTACCAATTCACACAATAGGATAGCTTTTGACCAAAAACTCAATTTTGTCTATATAGTCAATTTTTGACCAAATGACCACCCCATTAACTCAATAGGTCAACCTTTTACCAAAAAGTCAACTTTGGTCAAAATGGTAAATCCTTGACCCAATGACTAACCCACTGACCCAATAGATCGACTTGTGGCCAAAAAGTCAATTTTGGTCAAAATAGTCAATTTTTTATGTAGTGACCAATATTGACCTAATAGGTCAATTTTTGGCCAAAAAGTCAACTTTGGTCAAAATGGTAAATCCTTAACCTACTGACCAACCCTTTGACCCAATAGGTCAACTTTTGACTAAAAAGTTAATTTTGATCAAAATTCTCAATTTTTGACCAAATGACCACCCCATTAACCAAATAGAACAGCTTTTGACCAAAACATGAAGTTTAATTAAAATGGTTAATTTTTGACCAAATGACTGACCCCTTAACCCGATTGGTCAACTTTTGGCCAAAAAGTCAACTTTGGTCAAAATGGACAATCATCGACCCAATGACAATCCCATGGACCCAATAGGTCAACTATTGTTCAAAATAGTCATTTTTTGACATAATGACCAATTATTGACCCAATAAGTCAATCTCTGACCAAAAGGTCAACTTTGGTCAAAATGGTCAATCCTACAATGACCAAGCCATTGACTCAAAAGGTCAATTTTTGACCAAACAATGAACTTTAGTCAAAATAATCAATCCTTGACACAATGACCAACCCGTTGACACAATAGGTCAACTTTTGACCAAAAAGTCAATTTTGGTCAATATAATCAATTTTTGACCTAATGACCACCCCATTGACCCAATAGGTCAACTTTTGACCAAAAGTTAACTTTGGTCAAAATGGACAATTTTTGTCTCAAAGACCAACCCATTAATCTAATATGTCAGCTTTTGACTAAAAAGTCAACTTTGGTCAAAACGATCAATCCTTGACCCAATGACCAACCCATTGACCCAATAGGTTAACATTTGACCCAAAAGTCAACTTTGGTCAAATTGTTCAATCCTTGACCAAATGACTGACCAATTGACCCAATAAGTCAATTTTTGACCAAAAAGTCAACTTTAGTCAAAATGGTCAATTCCAAACCCAATGACGTACCCATTGACCAACTAGGTCAACTTTTTACCAAAAAATCAACTTTAGTCAAAATGGTCAATCCTTAACTAAAAATCAACCCATTGACCCAATAGGTCAACTTTTGAACAAAAAAATTAATTTTTGACAAAATAGTCAATTTTTGACCTAATGGCCATCAATTAACCCAATAGGTTAACTTTTTTACCAAAATGTCAACTTTGGTCAAAATGGTCAATCCTTGACCAAATAACCAACCCATTTACCCAATAGGTGAGCCTTTGACTATAAAGTCAATTTTTGTCAAAATAGTCAATTTTTGACTTACTGTCCACCCCATTGACCCATTAGGTCAACTTCTTACCAAAAACTGAAATTTGGTCAAAATGGTCAATCCTTGACACAATGACATACCCATTGATCCCATTGGTCAACTTTTGATAAAAAAAGTAAATTTTGGTCAAAATAGTCAATTTTTAACCTAACAACCACCCCATTAACCCATCAGGTCAACTTTTGACCAAAAAGTCAACTTTAGTTAAAATGGTCAAGTTCTGACCCAATAACGAACGCATTGACCCAAAAGGACCTCTTTTGAACAAAAAGATAACTTTAGTCAAAATGGTCAATCCTTGACCTAATTACCAACTCATTGACTAAAGATGTCAACATTTGACCAAAAAGTCAATTTTGGTCAAAATAGTCAATTTTTGACCTAATGAACACCCCATTGACCAAATAGATGAACTTTCGACAAAAAAGTCAACTTTAGTCAACAAGGTTAATTTCATACCCATTGACTAAAACGTCAACTTTGGTCAAAATGGTCAAACCTTGACCCAATAACCAACTCATTGACCAAGTAGGTCAACTTTTAATTAAAAAGTCAACTTTGGTCAAAATGTTCAATCCTTGGCCCAATGACCAACCCATTGACCCAAGAGGTCAACTTTTGACCAATAGTCAATTTTGGTCAATATAGTAAATTTTTTTACAATTAACCACCCCATTGACCCAATAGGTCAACTTTTGAGAAAAAAGTCATTTGGTCAAAATGATCAATTTCTTACCCAATGACCTACATGTGTGTAAAGGATCAACTTTTGACAAAAATCGACTTTGGTCAAAAAGTTTAATTTCTGACATAATGACCACCCAATTGATCCAATGGGTCAACTTTGGACCAAAAATTTAATTTTGGTCGAAACAATCAATTTTTGACCAAATGACTAATAATTGACCAAATAAGTTAATCTTTGACCAAAAGGTCAACATTGGTTGAAATTGTCAACCTTTAACCCAATGACCAACCCTTTGATCCAAAAGGTCAACATCTGACCAAAAGTCAACTTTGGTCAAAATGGTCAATTTCTGACCCAATAACCAACCAATTGATCTAATAGGTCAACTTTTGAATAAAAAGTCAACTTTGGTCAAAATGGTCGATCCCCGACCCAATGACCCGACCATAGACTCAATCGATCAACTTTTGACCAAAATACTGATTCTTGACATAATGACCAATTATTGGCTCGATATGTCGATCTCTAATAAAAAAGTTCAATTTTAGTCAAAATGCAATCGATCCTTGACCCAGATGACCCATTGACCAAACAAGTTAACTTTTGATAAGAAAGTGAACTTTAGTGAAAATAGTTAATCCCTAACCTGATTAGACCCTTTGACACGGTAAGATCAACTTTTGACCAAAAGTCGATTTTAGTCGATATAGTCGATTTTTGATCTAATGACCGAGTGACCCGATAAATTCGACTTTTGGACCAAAAATCGACTTTAGTCAAAATAGACATTTTCACGGCCGATGACGACACATTGATCCAATAGGTCGATTTTTGACCAAAAAGTCGACTTTCATTAAAAAGGTCGATCCTTGACCCCTTGACCGAAACCATTGAGTCGAATAGTTAAACTTTTGAACACAACGATCCAACTTTATTCAAAATGAGTCAATCCTCGACATCAATGACCATCCAATCGACCCATGTAGTTAACTTTTGACCAAAAATAGAACTTTGTCAAATGATAAATTCTTAACCTGATGACTCCAATTGACGATAACGTCGACTTTTTACTAAAAAGTTAACTTTGGTCAAAATGATCGAATCCTGACAAATAACAAACCCATTACCAAATAGATCAACTTTTGACAAAAAAGTCGATTTTAGTCGAAATAATCAGAGTTCACCCTAATGACCACCCATTGACCCAATAGGTCAACACTTGACCGGAAAGTGAACTTTGGGCAAAATTTTCAATTTCTAACCTAATGTCAAGCCATTTAATCCAATAGGTCAACTTTTGACCCAAAATTTAACTTTGGTCAAATGGTCAATTCTTGACCCAATGACCAACGCATTGACCAAATGGGCCAACTTTTGACCAAAATGTGAATTTTGATCAAAATGGTCAATCCTTGACACAATGACATACTGACATAAAAGTAAATTTTGGTAAAAATAGTTAATTTTTATCCTAACAATCAACACATTAATCCAAAAGGTCAACTTTTGAACAACATGTCAACTTTAGTTAAAATGTCAAGTTCTAACCCAATAACTAACCCATTGACCCAATAGGTCAACTTTTGACCAAAAAGACAACATTGGTAAAAATGGCCAATCCCTCACCTAATATCCAACTCATTGACTAAATAGGTCAACTTTTGACCAAAAAGTAAATTTTGTTCAAAATAATCAATTTTTGACCTAATGACCACCCCATTCACCAAATAGATGAACTTCTAACAAAAAATTCAACTTTGGTCAACATGTTTAATTTCTGACCTAATAAACAAACAGTCAACATTGGTCAAAAGGGTCAATCTTTGACCCCATAATCAACTCGTTAAACCAATATGTTAATTTTAACCAAAAAAACAACATTGGTCAAAATGGTCAATCCTTGACCCAATGACCAACCCATCGACTCATGCAGTCGACTTTTGACTGAAGTCAAATTTTGGTCAAAATAGTTATTTTTTACCTAATGACCACCCCATTGACCCAATAGTTCAACTTTTGACAAAAAAGTCCAGTTTGGTTAAAATGGCCAATTTCTTACCTAATGACCAACCAATTAACCCAATAGGTAAACTTTTAACAAAAAGTCAACTTTGGTCAAATTAGTTAATTTCTGACATAATGACCACCCAATTAACTCAATGAGTCAACTTTTGACCAAAAATTTAATTTTGGTCAAAATAATCAATTATTGACCCAATAAGTCAATCCTGACTAAAAGTCAACTTTGGTTGAAATGGTCAATCTTTGACCCAATGACCAACCCATTGACCGTATAGGTCAACTTTTGACCAAAAAGTCTACTTTAGTCAAAATGGTCAATCCTTGACTCAATAACCAACCAATTGACCCAATAGGTCAACTTTTGACCAAAAAGTTACTTTTGGTCAAAATTATCAATTATTGAGCTAATGACAACCCCATTAACCAAATAAGTCAACTTTTGACCAGAAAGTCATGTCTAGTTAAAGAGGTTAATTTCTGGTACAATGACCAACCCATTGACCCAATAGGACAATTTTTGACAAAAAGTCAACTTTGGTCAAAAAGGTCATTTCTGACATAATGACCACCCATTTGACCCAATGGGTCAAATTTTGACCAAAAATTCTATTTTGGTCAAAATTCAATTTTGGTCAAAATAATTAAATTTTGACTGAATGACCAATTATTGACCTAATAAGTTAATCTTTGACGAAAAAGTTAACTTTGGTCGAAATGGTCAATCTTTAACCTAATAATGACTAACCCAATAGGTCAACTTTTGATGAAAAAGTCAACTTTAGTCAAAATGGTCAATCCTTGACCCAATGACCAACCCGTTGACCCAATAGGTCAACTTTTGACCAAAAAGTATATTTTGATCAAAATTTACAATTTTTGACCTAATGACTACCCCATTAACCCAATAGGACAATTTTTTACCACAACATCAAATTTAGTTAAAATGGTCCATTTCTGACCCAATGACCAATTGATTATCCGAATAGGTCAACTTTTGACCATAAACTCAACTTTGGTCCAAATGGTCAATCCTTGACCCAATGATAAAAACAAAGACCTAATAGATCTACTTTTGACCTAAATAGTCAATACATAACGACCAATTTTTGACCTAATAAGTCAATCTCTGACAAAGATGTCAACTTTGGTCAAAATGGTCAATCCTTTACCCAATGACCAACCCATTGATCCAATAGTTCAACTTTTGACGAAAAAGTGAACTTTAGTCAAAATACTCAATCCTTGACATAATAACCTACCCATTGACACAATAGGTCGACTTTTGACCAAAAATTCAACTTTGGTCAATATAGTCAATTTTTTACCTACCAATAACCAACGCATTGACCCAACAGGTCAACCTTTGACCAAAAAGTCAACTTTGGTCAAAATGGTAAATCCTTGACCCAAAGACCAACCCATTGACCTAATATATCGACTTTTAACCAAAAAGTCAATTTTGGTCAAAATAGTCAATTTTTGACCTAATGACCAATATTGACCCAATAGGTCAACTTTTGTCCAAAAATCAACTTTAGTCAAAATGGTCGACTCCTCGGCCCGATGATCAACTCATTGACCCAATAGGTCCACATTTAACCAAAAAGTCAACTTTGGCCAAAATGGTCAATCCTTGACCCAATGGACAACCCGTCGACATAAAAGGACAACTTCTGACCAAAAAGTCAATTTTGTTCAAAATTGTCAACTTTAGTCAAAATGGTCAATCCTTGACCCAATGTCCAACTCATTAGCCTAATAAGTCAACTTTTGAACAAAAGGTTAAATTTGGTCAAAAAGATCAATTCTTAACCCAATGACCAACCCATTGACCCAATAGGTCAACTTTTGACAAAAAAGTCAATTTTGGTCAAAATAGTCAATTTTTCACATAATGACCAATTATTGACCCAAAAAGTCAATCTCTGACCAAAAAGTCAACTTTCGTCAAAATGATCAATCTTTAACACAATGACTAATCCATTGACCGAATAGGTCAACTTTTGACAAATAAGTGAACTTTAGTGAAAATAGTCAATCCTTGACACAATGACCTACTGATTGACACAATAGGTCATCTTTTGACCAAATAGTCAATTTTGGTCAATATAATTAATTTTGACCTAATGACCACCCCATTGACACAATAGGTCAACTTTTGACCAAAAAGTCAACTTTGATCAAAATGGTAAATCCTTGACCCAATGAATAACCAATGACCGATAAATTGACTTTTGGCGAAAAGTCGATTTTGGTCATATAGTCGATTTTCGACTGATGGACGATATTGACCCAATAAATCAATTTTTGACCACAAAGTCAACTTTGGTCGAAATGGTCAATCCTTAACCCAATGACCAATCCATTGACCAAAAAGTTAATTTTGATCAAAATTATCAATTTTTGACCTAATGACCACCCATTAACCCAATAGGTAAGGTTTTGACAAAAACATCAAGTTTGGTTAAAAGGGTTAATTTCTGACCCAATGACCAACCCTTTAATCTAATACGTCAACTTTTGACCAAAAAGTAAACTTTGGTCAAAATGGTCAATCCTCGACCCAATGACAAACCCATGGACTCAATAGGTCAACTATTGACCAAAATACTCAATTTTTTTACATAATGGCCAATTATTGACCCAATAAGTCAATCTTTGACCAAAAGGTCAACTTTTGTCAAAATGGTCAATCATTTACCCAATGACAAACCCATTGACCCAAGAAGTCAACTTTTAAATAAAACGTGAACTTTAGTCAAAATAGTCAATCCTTGACACAATCACTAACCCATTGACACACTGGGTCAACTTTTGACAAAAATGTAAATTTTGGTCAATATAATTAATTTTTGACCTAATGACCACCCCCATTGACCCAATAGGTCAACTTTTGACCAAAAGTCAACTTAGGTCAAAATGTAAAATTTTTGGCCCAATGACCAACCCATTGATCCAATAGGTCAACTTTTGACCAAAAAGTCAACTTTGGTCAAAATGGTCAATCCTCGACCGAATGACCAACCCATTAACCCAATAGGTTAACATTTGACCAAAAAGTCATGTTTGGTCGAAATGGTCAATCCTTGTCCAAATGACCAACCAATTGACCCAATAAGTAAATTTTTTACCTAAAAGTCAAATTTAGTCAGAAGGGTCAATTCTTAATCCAATGTCTTAGCCGTTGACCTAACAGGTCAACTTTTTACCAAAAAAATAATTTTTGTCAAAATGGTCAATCCTTGACCAAAAACTAACCCATTGACCCAATAGTTCAACTTTTGACCAAAATGTCAATTTTGGTCAAAATAGTCAATTTTTGAGCTAATGGCCTCCAATTGACCAAATAGGTCAACTTTTTACCAAAATGTCAACTTTGGCTAAAATGATCAATCCTTGACCAAATAACCAACCCATTTACCCAACACGTTTGGCTTTGACCAAAAAGTCAATTTTGGTCAAAATAGTCAATTTTTGACCTAATGACCGCCAATAATGACCCATTAGGTCAACTTATGACCCAAATGTGAAATTTAGTCAAAATGGTCAATCCTTGATACAATGACATACCCATTGACCCCATTAGACAAATTTGACAAAAAAGTAAATTTTGGTCAAAATAGCTAATTTTTAACCTAACAACCACCCCTTTGACCCAATAGGTCAACTTTTGACCTAAAAGTCAACTTTAGTTAAAATGGTCATGTTTTGACCCAATAACCAACGCATTGACCCAATAGGTCACCTTTTGACCAAAAAGATAACTTTGGTCAAAATGGTCAATCCATGACCTAATTACCAACTCAATTACTAAATAGGTTAACATTTAACCAAAAAGTTAATTTTGGTCAAAATACCAATTTTTGACCTAATGCCACCCCATTGACCAAATAGATGAACTTTCGACAAAAAAGTCAACTTTGGTCAACATGGTTAATTTCTTACCCAATGACAAAAAAGTCAACTTTGGTCAAAAGGGTCAAACCTTGACCCAATAACTAACTCATTGACCAAATAGGTCAACTTTTAACCAAAAAATGAACTTTGGTTAAAATGGTCAATTCTTGACCCAATGACTCAAGAGGTCAACTTTTAACCAAAAAGTCAATTTTGATCAGAATAGTTAATTTTTTACCTAATAACCACCCGATCGACCCAATAGGTCATCTTTTGAGAAAAAAGTAAAGTTTGTTCAAAATGGTCAATTTCTTACCCAATGACCTACCTATTGACCAAATATGTGAACTTTTGACAAAAGTCAACTTTGGTATAAATGGTCAATTTCTGACATAATGACCAGCCAATTGACCCAAAGGGTTAACTTTTGACCAAAAATTCAATGTTGGTCAAAACAATCAATTTTTGACCGATTGACTAATTATTGACCCAATAAGTCAACCTCGACCGAAAAGTCGACTTTGGTCGAAATAGTCAATCTTTGACCCAATGACCAACCCTTTGGTCCAATAGGTCAACTTTTGACCAAAAAGTCAACTTTGGTCAAAATGATCAATTTCTAACCCAATGACTAACCCATTGACCCAATATGTCAACTTTTGACCAAAATGTCAACTTTGGTCAAAATTGGTCAATCCTTGACCCATGACCAACCTATAGACCCAATAAGTCAACATTTGACCAAGATAGTCAATTTTTGACATAATGACCAATTATTGACCCAATTTGTCAATCTCTGACCAAAAAGTTGATTTTTGTCAAAATGGTAAATCTTTGAGCCATTGACTAAACCACTTAACTCGATAAGTCGACTTTGGGCAAAGATGTCGACTTTGGTCAAAATGGTCGATCCACGACCCATTGACTAAACCACTTAGCTTGATAAGTCGACTTTAGACGAAAAAGTCGACTTTAGTCAAAATGGTGAATTTCGACATAATGGTCACCCGATTAACCCGATAGGTCGACTTTTTGGCCAATTATTGACCCAATAAGTCAATCTCTGAATAGAACGTCAACTTTTGTCCAAAATGGTCAATCTTTGACCCAATGATTAACTCATTGACCAAATAGGTCAACGTTTGACCAAAAAATCTACTTTGGTCATAATGGTTAATCCTTTACCATATAACGAACCTATTGACCCAATAGGTCAACATTTGACCAAAAAGTTACTTTTGGTCAAAGTGTTAATTTTTTGCTAATGACCACACCATTAACCCAATAAGTTAACTTTCGACCTAAAAGACATGTTTAGTTAAAATAGTCGACTCGATCCAATGACCAATCCATTGAACTCACGATAGGTGTTAACTTTTTGTCGAAAAAGTCGACTTTCAGTCAAAATTGTCAACCCTTGACCTAATGACCAACCCATAGACCTAATATGTCAACTTTTATATAAAAAAGTTAATATTTGACATAATGACCAATTATTGACACGATAAGTCGATCTCAGGCCAAAAACAACCGACCGAAAAATCAACTTTGGTCAAATTGGTCGATCCTTGACCAAATGACCAACTCGTTGACCCCGATGGAGTCGACTTTTGACGAAAAGTGAACTTTTGTCAAAATAGTCGATCCATCAGCACAACGACCGACCTATTGACACGATAGGTCGACTTTTTGACCAAAAAGTTAATTTCGGTCGAAATCGCCAAACCCGATGACAAACCCGATTGACCCAAAAGGTTAATTTTAACCAAAAAGTCAACTTTGGTCAAAATGGTCGATTCTTGACCCGATGCCCGACTCATTGACCCAATAGGTCAACTTTCGACCAAAAGTCAATTTTGGTCAAAGTAGTCAATTTTTGACCTAATGACCTATTATTAACCAAATAAGTCGATTCTTACTGAAAAAGTCGACTTTGGTCGAAATGGTCGATCCTTGAACCAATGATCGAACAATTGACCCGATTGGTCGACTTTTGACCAAAAACTCGACTTTGGTCGAAATTGTCGATCCTTACTGCAATGAGGAACCCATTGACCCGGTATGTTAACTTTTGACGAAAAGTCGATTTTTGACATAATGACCACCCATTGACCAGGCATGTCGACTTTTGACATAAAAGTCAACTTTGGTCAAAATGGTCATTTTCTACTCCAATGAACCCCGTTAACCCAATGGGTCAAGTTTTAACCAAAAAAACATTTTTAGTAAAAAAAGTCAATTTTTGACCTAATGACCACCCAATTGACATAATAGGTCAACCTTTGACTAAAAAGTTCACCTTGGTCAACAAGGTCAATTTTTGGTCCAATAACCAACCCATTTAACCAATAGGTCAACTTCGACCAAAAAGTCGACTTTGGTCGAAAATGAGTCGATTTTTTGACCCGATGACCGATCCCTTGACTAATCGGTCGAAATTTGACCAAAAGTCAATTTTTGTCAAAATAGTCGATTTTTGACCTAACGACCAATTATTGACCTAATAAGTTTATCTCTGACCAAAAAGACAACTTTGTTCAAAATTGACTAAAAAAGCCAATTGGTCAAATTATTGACCTAATAAGTCTATCTCTTGACCTAATGACCGACCCGTGGACCGATTAATTGACTTTTGACTAAAAATCAATTTTGGTCGAAATGCTTGCATCCTCGACCCAATGACCAAGCCATTTACCTAATATGTCAACTTTTGACTAAAAAGTCAATTTTGGTCAAAATAGTCAATTTTTGACCTAATGTCCACACCTTGACCCAATAAATCAACTTTTGACCAAAAAGTCATCTTAGTTCAAAATAGTTAATTTTTGACCTAATGAACACCCCGTTAACCTAATGAGTCAACTTTTGACTAAAAATTCAATTTTGGTCAAACTAGTCAATTTTTGACCTAATGACCAATTATTGACCCAATATGTCATTCTCTGACCAAAAAGTCAACTTTGGTCAAAATGACGATCCTTGACCCGATGAGCGACTCATTGACTCGATATGTCGACTTTTAACCGAAAAAGTCGACTTTGGTCAAAATGAGTCGATTTTACTTGCATAATGGCCAAGCCCGTTCACCCGAAAAGGTCAACTTTTGACTAAAAAGTCAACTTTGGTCATAATGGTCAGTTCTTGACCCAATGAACAACTTATTAGCCCAATTGGTCAACTTTTGAACTAAAAGTCAACTTTTATCAAAAAGGTCAATCCTTGACTCAATGACCAACCGATTGACCCAATAGGTCAAGTTTTGACCCAATAGGTCAAGTTTTGACCCAAAAGTCAACTTTGTTTAAAATGGTCAATCCTTGACCCAATGACCAACCCATTGACCCGAAAGGACAACTTTTGACCAAAAAGTCAATTTTGGTTAAAATTGCCGATTTTTGACTAATGACCGCCTCATTGACGATAAGTCGATTTTGACCAAAAAGTTAAATTTGGTCAAAATAGTCAATTCTCGAGTATAATGACCACCATTAACTCGATAGGTCGATTGTCGACCAAAAATTGAATTTCGGTAAAAATAGATAATTTTTACTGATGATCGATTATTGACCCGATAAGTCGATATCACGATCAAAAAGTCAACTTTAGTTAAATTGGTCGAATCCTTGACCGTAATGACCAACCTATTGACGAATAGATTGACTTTTGACCAAAAATTGAATTTTGATCAAAATTGTCGATTTTCGACACTAATGTCGATATTAACCTGATATATCGACTTTTGAACAAAAAATTGACTATGGTCAAAATGGTTAATCTTTGATCCGATGACCAATCTATTGACCCAATAATGTCAAATTTGACTAAAAAGTTAATTTTGTTAATTCTCAATTTTGACCAAATAATACACAATTAACCAAATAAAATGACTTTTGACCAAAACATCATTTTGGTTAGAATGGTTAATTTCTGACCCTATGACCAACCCGTTAACCCGATAGGTCAACTTTTGTCCAAAAAGTCAACTTTGGTCAAATTGGTTAATACTTGACCCAATAATGAACCCATAGAACCAGTAGCAGTTATCGACCGAAATGATCAATTTTTGACATAATGACCGGTTATTGACCCAATAAATCTATCTCGGACCTAAAGGTCGAACTTTAGTTAAAATGGAGTCGATCCTTCGACCCACGACCCACGGCCATCGACTCCGAAAGGATCGACTTTTCGACCAAAAAGTTAACTTTAGGCAAAGTACCGCCGATCCTCGATACGACGACCGGCTCGTCGACGCAACGGAGTCGACTTCCGACCGAAAAGTCGACTTTGGTCAAAATGGTCAATTCTTGATCTGATGACCAGCTCATCGACCTAATGGGTAAACCTTTGACCAAAATGAGAATTTTAGTTAAAATGGTCGATACTTGACACGATGACATACCCATCGACCTGACCGGTCGACTTGGGACAAAAAGAAAATTTTCGTCAAAATAATCGATTTTTAACTTTAACAAATCCAGCCCCATTTACCCGACCAAGTCGACTTTTCGAACAAAAAGTCGACTTTATTTAAAATGGTGCAGTGTTTCGACCCGACAACCCGACCCGATTGAAACTCTTTGACCAAAAAAGACAACTTTGAGAAAAAACTGGCTAATCCTCGACCCAACTGTGGCTTGACTCATCGATTAAATTTGGCCGACTTTTCGACCAAAGAAGTCGATTTTATTCAAATTAGTTTATTTTCGACTCAATGACCACGCCGTCGGCCAAATCGACGAACTTTCGACAAAAAAAAAATCGGCTTTCGGTCGGCACGGTTAGAATTCGCCGAAACGAACGAAGTCGGCTTTGGTCGGAAGGGTCGATCCTCGACCCGATAATTAACTCGATTAAACCCATCAGGTCAATTTTAACCAAAAGCTCGAACTTTGGTCGGAAATGGTCGATCATCGACCCCGACGAAAACCCATCGACCCCGATCAGGCCGACTTCTGACCAAAAAGTTTCAAAATTTGGTCGAAATAGATCGATTTTTTACTTTACGATCGTACTTATTGACACAACAGAGTTAACTTTCGACAAAAGCTTAAGCTCGGGTCGAAATTGGTGAATCTCTTACCGCGATGACACGACTCATCGACTCCACAGATCGACTTTAACAAAATCAATCCCTGGTCGAGATGGTCGATTTCCGACATAATGACTAACGGACTAACCCAACGTGCAGTCGACTCTTAACAAAAAAATTCAATTTTGGTCGAAATATTCAATTCTTCAAGCTGAATTACAAACTATCGACCCAATAAGTCGATCTCCGACAAAAAATAACTTCAGTCGATAGTCGATAACTTTCGACCCGATGACCCGACTCATCGAGACCAATTACTCACCTTTCGACCAAAAAGTCTACTTGGGTCAAAATGGTCGATCCTCGAACCAATGCTTGACACATTATTCCTGTCGATAACAGTCGACTTTCGACCAAAAGTTAATTTTGCTCTTAATTGTAAATTTTCGACGTAACGAATTCACCGTGCTTCGTTAACCCAGTAAACGAATTTTGACGAAAAAGTTATAGTTTCGTGTTAAAATGATCAACTCGATCCGATGACTAACCCGATCGACCCATCGAAGGTCGACTTTACCACCAAATTGACTTTAGTCAACTTCGTCGAAATGACAATCCACCCAATGACCAACCCATACGCACACAGTCAACTTCGACCATAAAAACCGATATTCGACATAATGGCCAAATTGCTAACCCACAAGTCGATCCCTCACACCGAATGCACTGACTTTGGTCTAAAAAGGTCATTCCTTGACCGAATAACCAACCGCCACCGACGAGTTGGTCGACTTCTGACTAAAAAGTGAGACTTTAATTAAAAAATAGCTTAATCCTTGACACTGACGATCTAACCCATCGGCACATTAGCTTCAACTTTTCTGACCGAAAAGTCGATTTCAGTAAATATGACTCAATTTTCACCTGATGTACTACACCATCGATCTGAATCAAAATGGTTAATTTCCTCGACCCGACGACCACCCGTCGACCTAATCTTCGACCGACTTTCGACAAAAATTCACTTTGGGTCAGAACCGTCTTAATTTTCGACCTAATAACCACCATTATCGACCCAACGAGTCAATCGATCTAAAAGGTTAACTTTGGTCAAAATGAGCCGATCCTTTACCCGATGACTGACCGCATTGACCTAGATAGTCGACTTTCGATGAAAAAGTGAACTTTAATCAAAATAGTCGATCCATGACACAATGTCCAACCCATTGGCATACGGATCAACTTTTGACCGAAAAGTCGATTTTGGTCGATATAGTTGATTTTTGCACCAATAGTACCCATTGACCGATAGGTTAACTTTTCGACCAAAAGTGATCCTTGGACAAAATAATCAATTTCCGACCCAATGATGACCCCATTGACCTGACGGTCAATAATTTGACGGAAAATATTCGATTCTTGGGTCAAGCTACTCGATTACAACACTAATGACCCGATTATCGTAAGGCGATAAATTGATCTCGACCCGACTAAAGCTTAACTTTAGCATCAAAAAGTGTCAAATCCTCGACCCGATGCATCAACCCATCAAAACAATGGGATCAACTTTAAACCAAAAATCAACTACGCTTTCAAAAATGCGTAAATCTTCGACCCGAATCTAATGCTGATTGATCAAACACCGCTGACCAAAAGTAATTTTGGTCAAAATAAATCATTTTTTTAGCCATGATCTACCAAAATTACCTAATGTAGCTAACTTTTGATCAAAAAGCTGACTTCGGGTCAAAATGACTAATTTCACGACTGATAAATCGACTTTTGACTCAAAGTAAAATTTCGTCAAAATGGTCAAATAATTGACGAATAATGACCAACCCGTCGACCTAATAAATCGACTTTTCACCAAAAAGTCAATTTCGGTCAAAATATTTAATTTCATGCTTTAATGACCGATTAATGACCCAATAGAGTCAATCTCTTTACCAAAAAAGACAACTTTGGATCCAATAAATTGCACAATCCTCGACCCAACGAACAACCTGATCGATCAATGTGCCGAACTTTCGAGCAAAGAATCGACTTCAGTCAAAAAAGGTCGATCCTCACCAAATGAAGCCAACCCATCGACCCGATAAGATGTCAACTGAATAAAATTTAAATTTCGAGTTAAAAATACCAGTACTTCTTCAACTACCTGTCTAATTATTAATCAAATAAGTCATCTCCTCGAAGCGAAAAATCGAATTTGGTCAAAATGAGTCAGCCATCGACGCCGACGGCCATTGACCCATCGGATCTGGTCAACTTAACTGACCCAACAGGTCAAGTTTTTGCCAAAAAGTAAAAAGATCAGCTTTTTGCCAAAAGTAAAAAGTAAACTTTTTACCTGATAAGTCGGCCAAGTTTTACTCAAAAGCAAAAAGTCAAGTTTTTATCAAAATGGTAAACCCCCGAATCTGATAGGTCGAGTTTTTGCCAAAAAGGTAGAAATTTCAGTCAAAATAATTGATCTCACCTGATCGCCATCCTGTCTGACCCAGCTGACAGTCGACTTTTAACCAAAAAGTCGACTTCGGTCGAAATGGTCGACTTCGAGCCCGATGACTGCCTAATCGACCCGATGGGTCGACTTCGCACTCAAAAAATTTAATTTTGTTCCAGAAGTAGTTAATTTTTGGACCTAATGACCTATTATGCTGACCCGATAGTACTCGATCTATGACATAAAAGTCGACTTTTGTCGAAAATGGTCAATCAATTAACCTAATAGCTGATCCTGTTTTACCCACGATATGTCATGATTTTGAGCAAGAAAAGGACGAGTTTGAACAAAATGGTCAGCTTCTGACCGAATGGCCAAACCCGACCCGATCAGCCGATCCACTGACGAAGTCAACTTGGGTCGAAAATGGTCGATTTCCGACCGCAATGACCTCCCCGTCGACCCAATGGGTCGACTTTCGACTCAAAAATTCAATTTCAGTCAATATAGTCGATTTTCGACATAATGACCGAATTATTAACCCAATGAGTAAATCTCTAACCTAAATGTCAACTTTGGTTAAAATGGTTAATCCTTGACCCGATAATGAACCCATCGATCTGATAAGTCAAGTTATTACCAAAAGTCAACTTTAGTCGAAAATGATCAATCCTTGACAAATAACTAACCCATTTACCCAATATGTTAGCCTTTGACTGAAAAGTCAATTTTAGGTCGAAAATAGTCGATTTTTACTCTAATGACCACCCCATGGACCGATTAAAGTCAACTTTTGACAAAATGTGAATTTTGGTCGAAATGGCACGATCCCGACACAATGACATACTCATTGACCCTTTTCGTAAACTTTCGACAAAAAAGTTAATTTTAGTAAAAAGGATAGTACTATTTTTACCTAACAACCATACCATTGACCCAAAGTTAACTTTTGATCAAAAAGTCAACTTTAGTTAAAATAGTCTGAGTTCTTACCTGATAACCAACACATTGAACCAATAGAGTCAACTATTAACCAAAAAGATAACTTTGGTGAAAATGGTCATTCCTTGACTTATTACTGACTCATTGATTAGATCTGACAAACATTTGACGAAAAGTCAATTTTGGTCGAAATTATCGACTCACGACCTAAAGACCACCCCATTGACCAAATAGATTAACTTCGACAACAAAGTGAACTTTGGTGCAACATGGTGAATTTCCGACCCAATGACCAAAAAGTTAAATTTGGTCAGCGTCAATCCTTCAATCAAAAACCAACTCGGTGACCCGATATGTCGACTTTTAACCAAAAAGTCAACTTTGGTAAAAAAATCAATCTTTGACCCAATGACCAAACAATTTACCCAATAGGTCAACCTTTGACCGAAAAATCAATTTTGGTCAAAATATTCAATTTTTTACTAATGACCACCCCATTAAACAAATAGGTCAACTTTTGAAAAAAATGTCAAGTTTGATCAAAATGGTCAATTTCTTACCTAATGACCTACCTATTGACCAAATATGTCAACTTTTGACAAAAGTCAACTTTGGTAAAAATTGTCAATTTCTTACTTAATAACCGCGATTGATCTCAATGGGCCGACTTTTGATAAAAAAAATCAATTTAGGTCAAAACAATCAATTTTTGGCCGAGATCGACCGATTGTCGACCTAATAAGTCAAATTTCACCAAAATGTCAACTTCTGATTGAATAAAATTGACTAACTTCGTCTAATGATCGAACCCTATACGATCTAATAAAATTAACTTTTAAACAAAAAGAGATCAATTTTGCTGAAAATAATCGATTTTCGACATAATGACCGATTATTGCTCAAAAAGTCAATCTCTTGCGCAAAAAGTTAACTTTGGTCAAAATGGTCGATCTTTTAACCCGATAAAGTCAAATTGCAGCCAAAAATCAACTTCGATTAAAATGATCAATTTCAATGACTAATGACAAACAAATCGACCCAATGTGTGAACTTTGATTAAAATGGTCTTTAGAGCCAAATTTGGTCAAAGTGGTCAATCCATCGCTCAGAACGACCAACACATAGACCCAGTAACAGGTCGATATTCGACCGAAAGTCGATTTTGGTCAAAATAGTCAATTTTTTGATCGATTGACAAATTATTGACCAAATATGTTAATCTTTTACCAAAAAGTCAATCCTTTGGTCAAAATGATCAATCTTCAATCTACGATGACTGACCCGTTGATCCAAAAGGTGCAAGTTTTCGACGAAAAAGTCGACATTGGTCAAAATGTTCGATCATTTGGTCCAATGACCAATCCATCGGCCCAATAGGTCGACTTTTGAACAAAGAGTCAATTTTGGTCGAAATACTGCGTATTTTGACACTAATGACCATCTCCTCGGCCTAATTTTGGTAGTAGTACGGTTAATTTCTTACCACGACCAATACTAGCGCTGACCCGATCTAGATTCGCCGATGAGCCACAAAATTTAATTTTGAAGTCAAAATAGCTTAATTTCGACCTAATGACCAATTATCGACCCGATAAGTCGCCCATCTCCTGACCAAAAAAGTTAATTTTTTGGTCAAAATGACTAACCGTGGCGAATCTAATCACCAACCCACCTAATTCCACGATAAACTTTTGACCAGAAAAGTTGGGATTCGATCAAAATGGTCGATTTACATCCAATGACCAAACCCTTGACTCCAAGGCAAGTCGACTTTTCACCAAAAAGTCAACTTTGATCAAGATGGCTTCGCCCCGCCTTCGACTACGATGACCGCCTCATTTTACCAATGGGCCGACTTTCGACCCAAAAATTTAAATCAGATTGATATATTTAATTTTCGACCTAATGACTAATTATCGATCTAATAAGCCGAATCTTCGACCAAAAAGTCAACTTCGATTAAAATGGTCGATCCTTCGACCCGATGACCCAGCCGAATGACGGCGAATCAGTGGAGATTTTCGACCAAAAGTCGACATCGATCGAAATGCTAAATCTTCGACCCCGATGACCCGATAGGTCGACTTTCGACCAAAAAGTCGATTTCGACTAAAAAATCGATTTTTGACATAATGACCTCCCCCATTGACCCGATAGGTCAACTTTCGACCCCGAAAAGTCAACTGTGTCAGAATGGTCGATCCCCTTGACCCAATGACCAACCAGTGTAACCTAAAATCGTCGACTTTGGCCAAAAAGGACATTCCTTTGAGCCGATGAAATACCCCTACTAAAAAGGTTAACTCAAAATTGAAAATTTTAACCTAGTGAGCAGCCATCGACCCAAAAGGTTACGACTTTTCACCGAAAAGTCGACTTTCGTCAAAAAGGTCGCATCTTCGACCTAATGACTCGACCGAACGAGTCGACGGTTCGACTTTCTGACCAAAAAGTTAACTTTTGTTAAAATGATCGATCCTCGACCCCGATCACTCGATCTCATCGACCCGATAAACTCTACATTCGACCAAAAAGTAAATTTTCGTCGAATTAATCGATTTTCGCTTAAAGGCCAAATTATTCGCCCGATAAGTCGATCTCTTACTAAAAAGTCGGCTTTTGGTGCAAATGGCCGATCTTTGACCCCGTGACAAAACCATTGACCCAACGTTAGACCACTTTTGACGAAAAGTCGAGCTTTGATCGTGCCTAATGGTGTTCTTGCCGGCATCGACAAATTGGCCTGATATGACGACCCTTGGACCGAAAAGTCGATTTTAGTCGAATTGAATTCGGGTACGGCTCAGCAAAAAAGTCGACTTCGAACCGAAAACTAACAATTTTTAACCTAATGACAAATTATCGACCCGATAAGTGCGATCTCTTACCAAAAAGTCAGAACTCAGCTAAAATGATCAATTCCTGGACCCGACGACCCGACCCATCGACCTAATGTAGTCGATTTCTTGGTCTAAAAAAGACAGCTTTATTCGAAATAGAAAAATCCTTAACCGAAGAGACCAACCGACTCGTCCCAATCAGATAAACTTTTTGAATTAAAAAGCCATCTTCAGTCAAAATAGTAGACTTTTAACCTCATGACCGCCCAAGTCGACCAACATCTTAACTTCCCACCAAAAAGCCGACTTTTGATCCGATCGACGATTTCTGATCTGATGCCCGACCCATTGATCTGATTGTCAACTTTCGATTAAAAAGTCAGCGATGATCGAAAATGATCAATCGTCGATTCAGCCACCGCGATACAGTCGACTTCTGGCCAAAGAAATCAAATTCGATCAAAATAGCTTAATTTTTGATCTAATGATCAGTATTATCGGCCGATAAGTCAATCTCTTACCAAAAAGTTAACTTTGGTCAAAAATGGTTAATCTTCGTCTCGATGACCAACCCATCGACCCAGCGAGTCAACTTTCGACCCAAATGTCACTTTTAATCAAAATGGTCGACTTCGAGCCAAGCGACCAGCAAATCGACCCGATAATGACCGACTTTTGTCTAAAAGTCAACTTTGATCAAATTTTTCAACTCGACCCAATGACTAACTCGTCGTACGCAAGAGGTCGATATTCGACAAAAATCTAATTTTCAGTCAAAATAGCCGATTTTAATCCTTTACGACAAATTATCGACCCGATAAGTAAAATCATACAGCCCGAAAAGTCGACTTAGGTCAAAATAAGCTCGATCCTTAACCCGATGACTGACCCATCGACGAACAAGGTCAACTTTTGACCAAAGTTATGTTTGGTCAAATGGTCGATTCTCTGACTCCGATGACATAGCCATCACTTCGACTAACAGTCATCTTTCGTCAGAGAGTTAACTTCGGGTCAAAATGGTTAAGTTCCGACACAATGGCCGCCGCATCGGTCGATACGGTCGACTTCCGACCAAACGTCGGTTGGGGTCGAAATAATAAATTTACGATCAAATGACGAGTTATCGACCTAATAAGTCGATCTCGAACAAAAGTCGAATCTGGGTCGAAATGATCGATCCCTTTCGACCCGATCAGGTCGACTTTTTAACCAAAAAGTCTGACTTTGGTCGAAATTGATAATCTATGACACCAAATGGCCAAACCCATCGACCAAGTAGATTGACTTTTCGACCGTGCAAGTCACTTTTGGCAAAGAAATAATCGAATTTTTTACATACTGGCCAATTGATTTACCCGATCAAAATGACTTTCGACCAAAACTTAACTTTAGTCGAAATAATGGTCAATTCCCGACCGAATCGACCTAACCCATCGACCCGTAATATGCTACACTCTCGACGAAAAAGAAAAATTCGGTCGAATGGTCGCAATCCTTAAGCCAATAACCAACCTATCGACCCATCAGATCACCTTTAACCAAAAAGCTCGATTTCGTTAAAATTTTTGGATTTGACTTGACGGAAACACTAATCGACCCGACAGGTCGGCTTTCGAATCCGAAAAGTCGACTTTATCGGGAGATAATTCGATCAACTTAACCCCGACGACCCGGCCACATCGATCCAACGAGTTAACGTTCGAACAAAAAGTCGAATTTTGGATTCGAAATATTAAATTTTCACGTAATAACCACGCCATTTACCCCGTCAGGCCTGACTACTGACGAAAAGTCAACTTTGGATTCGAAATGTTCGATTTCTGTGACCCAATGACAAGCTCCATTAATCCAATAGGTCAACTTTCGACCCGAAGCCGGCTCCAGTCGAAATGGCGATTCAGCGACTCCAGCGACCGACTCATTATCCCGACCAGTAAACTTTTGAACAAAAAGTCGGTGCAGATCAAAATAGCCGATTTTCGACCTAATGAATAATTATTGACCCGATTGCAGTCGATCCTTGGCCTAAAAGTCGACTTCGGTCTTAAATGGCCAATCCTTGACCCAGAGCACCAGCCCATCAGATCCGATAGGTCGGCTTTCGAACCGAAAGTCGATCTCTGCGAAAAGGCAAATCCTCGACACGACGACCGACCAGGCGGCTCCGTCGTATCGACTTTCACCCGAAAAGTCCAATTTTGTTCAAAATCGTCAGGCTCATTCCCGTCTGTGTGCGATTATTGACCCGCATAACGACTTCCGGCCAGATAGAATGACTTCAGTCGAAATGGTCGTCGCCCACGACCCCGATAATGGCCAAACCAATTGACCCGATACGTCAGCTTTCGACAAAAAAGTCGATTTTGATCAAAAAGTCAACTTTCGACCAAAAGTCAACTTTTGACCAAAAAGTCGACTTTCTGTCAATTAAAGTCGATTTTGTACGATATGACTCGATTCTGACTGAATGACTACCGCGCATCGACTCAATCATTAAACTGGATCAAAAAGTCAACTTTGCTCAAAATGGTCAAATATCAGGATCCAATGACCAACCCGTTTGCACAATGTAGATCAGCTTATCGACGCAAAAGCTAGCTTTAGCCGAAATGGCTAATCCTTGATGAAATGAGTCAAACCCGTTTACTCGCATAGATCAACTTTTGCCAGAAGTTAATTTTTGTCAAAATCGTTATCGATTTTTAACTTAGCGACCGATTATCGACCCGATAAGTCAATCTCTAGCTAAAAAGCGAACTTGCTCAAATCGTCAAATCCTTCGAACCCCGATGAGCCATCCCATCGATCACGATAATGATCGACTTTCTGACAAAAAAATTAATTTTGAGTCAAAATGAGATGGCTTTCGATCCTAATGACCACCCCATCGAATCAAGTAAGTCAACTTTAGCTAAAATGGTCAATTCACGACTCAATGTGCTAACCCATTAACCTTATAGACGCGACTTCGACCAAAAGAGTCAACTTTAACCAAAATGATTAATCCTTAACCCGATGACCGGCCCATTAACCCGATAGGGCAACTCTTTAACCAAAAGTCCGATTTTGGTCAAAATAGTTAATTTTTTAGCTAATGACCGATTATCGATCCACTAAGTCAATCTCGACCAAAAGTCAACTTTGGATAAAATCGTCAATCTACAACCCGATGAGCCAAACCCGTTTGCCCATAGGTAAACCTTTGACACTAAAAGTTTACTTTTTTTGTCAAAATGGTCGATCTCGACCAATTTAATTTAACATATCAATCTGACAGATCGACTTTTGACCAAAAGTTACTTTTTGGATCAAAAATTGTCAATTTTTGAAGCTAATTTGTACCACCCCATTAACCTCGTACGGTCGGCATTCGACCCAAAAGAAATCATCGTTTTGAGTTGAAATGGCCGATTTCGAGTCCAATGACCAACCCATCAATCTGATACAGTCAAACATTCGACCAAAAAGTCAGCTTTGGTCAAAATGGTCGATCCTTGACCCGATAACCTATCCTACATTAGACCAATCTTGCTCCATTTTTTGATCAAGAATACTCAATATCTGACATAATAGCACACTACTGACATTCGATAAGTTAATCTTTGACCAAAAACTCGACTTTGGTCAATGGAGTGCATCACCTCACCAAATAACCGACCTCCTCGACCCGAAAGTATGTCAACTTTCGATTAAAAAATGAACTCTAAGTTCGAAATACTCGATCCGCCTTGGCCATGACTAACCCTTTATCTGCACAGTGCCTACTGACCGAAAAGTCGATTTTGGTTAATATTGTCGATTTTCGACATAATGACCACGCCTGTTGACCTGATAGGATCGACTTTTCGACCAAAAAGTTTGACTTCTGATCAAAAAATGGATTCGATTTCCCCGACCCGATGACCGCCCATAATACCTAATGCGGCCGGCTTACGGCTCAAAAATTCACTTTCGGTCAAATAGTCGATTTTCGACAAATGACCCGATAAGTCGATCTCTCGACTAAAAGGTTAATTTTGGTCGAAATGGTCAATCCTTGACACGATGACCGGCCCGCTAGTACCCGATCGCTCGACTCCGACCCAAAATCGAACTTTCGCCAAAATGAGTCGATCATCGGCACGATGACCGGCCCGTCGACATAATAGATCGACCACGACGAAGTCGATTTTGAGGTCGATATAGATAATTTTTGACCGAATGACTCACGCCCGTTGACCTGTTAACTTTCGACTAAAACAGTCGGCTTCGGTCGAAATAGATCGATTTCTCGACCCAATGATCTAGCCCATCAGTCTAAATGGGTCGAAGTTTCGACAAAAAAATTCAATTGGTCGAATTACTAGTCGATTTCGTACGCAATAAGTCGATACCGAACAAAAAGTCGAAACTACGATCAAAATGGTCAACCTTAACTCGATGATCAGCTCTATCGACCCGAAGAGTCAGCTTCGACTAAGAAGTAAACCATGGTTAAAATGGATTACATCGGCCTAAACGACTACAATCAGATCAACCTTTAACCAAAAAGTAATTTTGGTCGAAATACCGCCGATTTCTGACTGTGGCTACAAAAATTATCCATACAGTCGACTCTGATCGAAGTCGACTTCGGTCAAAATAGCCGACTTCCGGCCCAATGACCAACCCCGATGACCCATCAGGTCTAATTTTAACCAAAAGGCATAGCTTAAGTCAGAGTTGTCGATCCTCGACTAATGGACAACCTAATCGACCCGATATGTCGGGCTAATTGACGAAAAGTCGATTTTGGTCAAAATGAGCCGATTCTGCCTCTAATGACCGATTATCGAACCCAACAAGTCAATATCTTGCCAAAAAGACAACTCCCGTCAAAATGGTAGAATCCCGGCCCGATGACCGACCCATCGACCAATCAGAAATGACTTTTCGACAAAAAATTCGATTTTGGTCGTAATGGATGACTTTCGACATAGTGTCCGATTAATGATTTAATAGGTCGATCTGCGAACGAAGAAGTCGATTTCGTCGAAATGTTCGATCCTCGACTTAAGGGCGAACCGGCATCGACGCCACGGGCCAACTTTCACAAAAAAATTAACCTTGGTCGAAAAAGTTAATCTTTGACGACCCAATGGCCGCCCATTGACCCACAGGTCGAATTTTCGATCAACAACTTCCGATTTTGGTCAAAGAGATTTCAATTTTCGACCTAATGAAGATCCGATCGATCTAATCGGTCGACTTTTGACAACAAAGCCGACTTTGGATCAAAATGTCTAAATTCGACTCAACTGATACATGTCCGCTGACCCAATGGGTCGATCTTTCGAGCAAAAATATAATCTTTGGATCGAAATGACTCAATTTTAAACTTAATGACCAATTATTGACCCAATAAGTCAATCTATGACCAAAAAGTTCAATTTTAAACTTAATGACCAATTATTGACCCAATAAGTCAATCTATGACCAAAAAGTTAACTTTGGTCAAAAGGGTTAATCCTTGACACAATGTCTGACCCATTGCTCCAATAGGTCAACTTTATACTAAAAACATAACTTTGGTCAAAATCATCAATTTCTGACCAATGACCTCCCCATTGACCTAATCAGTCAACTTTTGACCAAAAATTCAATTTTGGGCATAATAGTCAATTTTTGACCTAAAGACCAATTATAGACCCAATATGTCAATTTCTGACCAAAAAGTCAACTTTGGTCAAAATAGTTAATCCTTGACCCAATGACCAATCCATTGACCCAATAGGTCAAATTTTGACCAAAAAGTTAACTATTGTCATAATGGTCAATCTTTGACCTAATGACCCAATAAATGAACCTTTGAACAAAAAACAATTGTTGTCAAAATAGTCAATTTTGGACCTAACGACCACTCAATTACCCAATATGTCAACTTTTCACCAAAAAGTCGACTTTGGTCAAAATGGTTGATTTCTGACCCAATGACGAACCCATTGACCCAATAGGTCAACCTTTGACCAAAAAGTCAACTTTTGTCAAAATGGTCAATCCTTGACCCAATGACTAGCCCATTGACCCAATATGTCAACTTTACACCAAAAAGTCAGTTTTTGTTAAAATAGTCAATTTTCGACTTAATGACTAATTATTGACCAAATAAGTCAATCTCTTACGAAAATGTCAAATTTGGTAAAAATGGTCAATCCTTCGACCCGATGTTACGATTGGCGACTTTTGACGAAAAATCGACTTTGGTCGAAATGGTTAATCCTTCACCAAATGACTAACCCATTGATTCGATAGGATCGACTTTTGAGCAAAAAGTCAATTTTAGTCAAAATAGTTAATTTTTGACCTAATGACCAATTATAGACCAAATAAGTCAATCTCTTACCAAAAAGTCAACTTTAGTAAAAATGGTCAATCCTTGACCCAAGGACCAACCCATTGACCATATAGGTCAACTTTTGACCACAAAGTCAACTTTGGTTAAAATGATAAATTCTTGACCCAATAAACAACCCATTGACCCAAAGTTCAACCTTTGACCAAAAATTCAATTTTGGTCAAAATAGTCAATTTTTCACCTACTGACCAATTATTGACCTAATAAGTCAATCTCTGACTAAAAGTAAACTTTGGTAAAAATGGTCAATCCTTGACCCAATGACAAATCCATTGACCCAATTGGTCAACTTTTGACCAAAAAATCAACTTTGGTCAAAATGGTCAATCCTTGACCAAATGACCAACTGATTAACCCAATAGGTCATATTTTGACCAAAAAGTTAATTTTGGTCAAATAGTTAATTTTTTACTTAATGACCATCCAATTGACCCAATTGGTCAACTTTTGACCAAAAAGTCAACTTTGGCAGAAATGGCCAATTTCTGTCCCGATGACCACCCCGTTGACTCAGTGGTTTAACTTTTGACCAAAAATTCAATTTTGGTCAAAATAGTCAATTTTTGACCTAATGACCAATTATTGACCCAATAAGTCAATCTCTGACCAAAAATCAACTTTGGTCCATATTAGATCTATTTGTTGGTCATTGGGTCAAGGATTAACCATTTTAACCAAAGTTGACTTTTTGGTCAAAAGTTAACCTATTGGGTCAAGGGGTTGGTCATTGGGTCAAGGATTGACCATTTTGACCAAAGTTGACTTTTAGCTAAAAGTTGACTTATTAGGTCAATGGGTTAGTTTTTGGGTAAAGGATTGACCATTTTAACGAAGGTTGACTTTTTGGTTAAAAGTTGTCCTATTGGATCAATGGTTTGGTCATTGGGTAAGAAGTTGATCATTTTAACCAAAGTTGACTCTTGGTCAAAGTTGACCTTTTGGCATTCACGGTGTGGTCGATTGGGTCGAAATTTGATTTTTTTACTCGAAATTTAATTTTGGGTCAAAAGTTGAGCTATTGAGTCATTAGGTCAAAGATTGACCATTTTGACCAAAGTTGACTTTTTGCTCAAAAGTTGACCTATTGGGTCAATGGGTTGTTCACTGTGTCAAGGATTGAACATTTTGACAAAATTTGACTTTTTGGTAAGAGATTGACTTATTGGGTCAATAATTAGTCATTAGGTCAAATATTAAATATTTTGATAATCAGAAGTTGGCCTATTGGGTCAATGGGTTGGTCATTGGGTCAAGGATTGACCATTTTGATCAATGTTGACTTTTTGGTCAAAAGTTGACCTATTGGGTCAATGAGTTAGTCATTGGGTGGATATTGACCATTTTTACCAAAGTCGAATTTTTAGTCAAACGTTGACCTATTAAGTAATTTGGGTGGTCATTTGGTCTAAAATTGACTAATTTAACCAATATTATTTTTTAGTCAAAGGTTGATTTATTGGGAAAATGAGTTGGTTATTAGGTTAAGGATTGACCCTTCTGACCAAAGTTGACTTTTTGGTCATTGGGTCAAAAATTAACCATGTTGACCAAAGCTGACTTTTTTGTCAAAAGTTCATCTATTTGGTCAATGGGGTGGTCATTAGGTCAAAAACTGACTATTTTGACAAAAAATGACTTTTGTCAAATGTTGTCCTATTTAGTCAAAGAGTTGGTAATTAGGTGAAGGATTGATGATTTTGATCAAAGTTGTCTTTTTCGTCAAAAGTTGACCTATTGCGTCAAGGGGTTTGTTATTGGGTCAAACTTGACCAATTTATCTAAAGTTGACTTTTTGGTCAAAAGTTGACCTATTGGGTCAATGGAGTGGTTGTTAGGTTAAAAATTTACTATTTTGACCAAAATTTACTTTTTTGTCAAAATTTGACCAAATGGATCAAAGGGTATGTCATTATGTCAAAGATCAACCATTTTGGTCAAAAGTTAACCTATTGGGTCAATGGGTTGGTCATTAGGTTAATGATTGACCATTTTGACCAAAGTTGACTTTTTTGTCAAAGATTTACTTATCGGATCAATAATTTGTCATTAGGTCAAAAGTTTTCTAATTTGACCAAAATTTAATTTTTGGTTAAAAGTTGACCCATTAGGTCAACGGGTGTTTGTTGTGTCAGAAATTGACCAATTTATCTAAAGTTGACTTTTTAGTCAAAAGTTGACCTATTGGGTCTATGGGGTGGTTGTTAGCTTAAAAATTTACTATTTGACCAAAATTTACTTTTTGTCAAAATTTGACCAAATTGGTCAAAGGGTTGACCATTTTGGCCAAAATTCACATTTTGGTCAGAAGTTGACCTAATGGGTCAATGGGTTGGTCATTAGGTTAATGAATGACCATTTTGACCAAAGTTGACTCTTTAGTCAAAGATTGACTTATCGGATCAAGAATTGGTCATTAGGTCAAAAATTATCTAATTTGACCAAAATTGAATTTTTGGTCAAGAGTTCACCCATTGGGTCAACGGGTGTTCATTATGTCAGAAATTGACCATTTCGACCAAAGTTGACTTATTTGGCCAATGGGTGGTATTTAGGTCAAAAATTGACTATTTTGACCAAAATTGACTATTTGGTCAAATGTTGACATATTGGGTCAATGGCTTGGCCATTGGGTCAAGGATTGACTATTTTGACCAAATTTGATTTTTTTGTCAAAGGTTGACCAATTGGGTCCATGGGTTGGTCATTGGGTCAAGGATTGACCATTTTAACCAAAATTAACTTTTTTGTCAGAGATTAACTTATTGGATCAATAACTGACAGTAGGTGAAAAGTTGACTATTTTGAAAAATATTGGTCATTGGCTAAGGGATTGACCATTTTGACCAAAGTAGTCTTTTAGTAAGAGATTGACTTATTGGGTCGATAATTATTCATTATGTCGAAAATTGAATTATTTGGACTCAAAATTGATTTTTTAGTCGAAGTTGACATATTGAGTAAATGGGTTGTCATTTGGTCAAGGATTGACCATTTTGACAAAAGTTGACTTTTTGGTCAAAAGTTTGCCTATTGTGTTAAGGGGTTTGGCCATTGGGTCAAAAATTGACCATTTTAACCAAAATGAACTTTTTGGTCAAAAGTTGACATATTATGTAATTTGGGTGTTCATTAGATCAAAAGTTGACTTTTTTGACCAAAATTGCTCTTTGGTCAAAGGTTGATCAATTTGGTCATTGATTCAAGGATTTAGCATTTTGACCATAGTTGACTTTTTGGTCAAAAGTTGACATATTGGGTCAATGGGCTATTCATTGGGTCGAAGGATTGACTCATTTTGACCAAAGTTGATTTTTTTGTCGGAGATTGACTTATTGGGTCGAGAATTAGTCATTAGGTCGAAAATCGACTTATTTTGACCAAAATTGACTTTTTGGTCAAAAGTTAACCCATTAGGTCGATGGGGTGGTCATTGAGCAGAAATTGACTATTTCGACCAAAATTAAGTTTTTGCTTAAAAGCTAACCTTTTGGGTCAATGGGGTGGTCATTAGGTCAAAAATTAATATATTGACCAAAATTGACTTTTTGGTCAAAAGATAACCTTTTGTATCAGTAGATTGGTCATTTTTGTCAATGATTGACTATTTTGGCTACAATTCACTTTTTTGTCAAAAGTTGACCTATTGGGCCAATGGGTCGGTCATTGGCTTAAGGATTAACCATTTTGACCAAAGTTGATTTTTTGGTCAGAGATTGACTTATTGGGTCAAGTATTGGTCATTAGGTCAAATATTGACTATTTTGACTGAAATTAAATTTTTGGTCATAAGTTGACCCGTTAGGTCAATGAGGTGGTTATTTGGTCAGAAATTGATCATTTTGACCAAAGTTAATTTTTTTGTCAAACGTTAACCTATTGGGTCAACTTGGATGGTCATTAGGTCAAAAATTAACTATATTGACCAAAATTGATTTTTTGGCCAAATGTTGTCATATTTTGTCAGGGATTGACTACTTCGACGAAAGTTCGCGTTTTGGTCCAAAGTTGACCTCTTGGGTCAATAGGTTGAGTCATTGGGTCGAGGATTAACCATTTTAACCAAAAGGCCGACTTTTTGGTCGGAGATTGACTTATTGGGTCAATAATTGGTCATTATGTTAAAAATTGACTATTTTGATCAATTTTTGACCTATTGGGTCTATGGGTTGGTCATCGGGTCAAGGATTCGACCGTTTTGACCAAAAGTTGACTTTTTGGTCGAAAGTTGACTTATTGGGTCAATGGGTTGGTCATTAGATCGAAATTGACCATTTAACTAAACATGAATTTTTGGTCGAAAGTTGACCAATTTGGGTTAATGATGTAGTCATTAGGTCAAAAATTAACAATTTTGGCCAAAATTAACTTTTTGGTAAAAAATGGCCTATTGGGTCAATAAGTCGGTCATTGGGTAAAGGATTTAGCATTTTGACCAAAATTGACTTTTTGGTCAAAAGTTGACCTATTTGGTCAATGGATTGGTCATTAAGTCAAAGATTAACCATTTCGACCAAAGTTGTCTTTTTGGTCAGAGATTGACTTAATGGGTCAATAATTGGTCATTCGCTTAAAAATTGATTATTTTGACCAAAATTGAATTTTTGGTCAAAAGTTGACCCATTGGGTTAATTGGGTGGTCATTATGTCAAAAATTGACCATTTTGACCAAAGTTGATTCGTTTGTCAAAAGTTAACCTTTTGGGTCAATGGGTTGGTCTTTGTGTACGAAATTGATCATTTTGACCAAACTTTACTTTCTTTTGTCAAAAGCTGACCTATTGGGTCAATGGGGTGGTCATTAGATAAAAAATTGATAATTTTAACTAAAATTGACTTCTTGGTCAAAAGTTGTCCTATTGCGTTAATGGTTGGTCATTGGGTCAAGGATTGACCATTTTGACCAAAGTTGAATTTTTGGTTAAAATTGACATATTGGTTTAATGAGTTGGTTATTCGGTCAAGGATTGACCCTTTTGACTAATGTTGACTTTTTCAAAAGTTCATTTTTTCGGTCAATGGGGTGGTCATTATGTAAGAAATTAACTATTTTGAATAAAATTTACTTTTATGTCAAAAGTTGACCTATTTAGTAAATGGGTTGCCCATTAGGTCAATGGTTGACCATTTTTACCAATGTTGTTTTTTTGTTCAAAAGTTGACTTATTGGGTTAATGGGGTAGCTATTGGGTCAGAACTTGACCCATTTAACTAAAGTTGACTTTTTGGTCAAAAGTTGATCTATTATGTCAATGAGGTGATTGTTAGGTTAAAAATAAAATATTTTGACAAAAAATTGCTTTTTTGTCAAAAGTTGACCAATTGGGTCGTTGTGTATGTCATTGTGTCAAGGATTGATAATTTTGACCAAAATTCACATTTTGGCCAAAATTTGGGTCAAGAATTGACCATTTTAACCAAAGTTGATTTTTTGGTCA
Source organism: Papilionanthe hookeriana x Papilionanthe teres (assembly GCA_022702705.1). Classification (NCBI taxonomy): domain Eukaryota; kingdom Viridiplantae; phylum Streptophyta; class Magnoliopsida; order Asparagales; family Orchidaceae; genus Papilionanthe; species Papilionanthe hookeriana x Papilionanthe teres. Next base: position 63,759,704 of record CM040435.1, on the reverse strand, counting down.
AAAGTTGACCTATTGGATTAAGTGGTTTGTCATTGGGTCAGAAATTGAACATTTTGACCAAAATAATTTTTTTGGTCAAAAGTTGACCTATTGGGTCAATGGGTGGTCATTAGGTCAAAAATTGATTATTTTGACCAAAATTGACTTTTTGGTTAAAAGTTAACCTATCGGGTCAATAAAGTGGTCATTGGGTCAAGGATTGACCATTTTAACCAAAGTTGTCTTTTTAGTCAGAGATTAACTTATTGGGTCAGAGATTGACTTTTTTGGTCGATAATTGGTCATTGGGTCAAGGATTGACCAATTTGACCAAAGTTGACTTTTTGGTCAAAAGTTGACCTATTGTGTCAATGGGTCGGTCATTGTGTCAGAAATTGACCATTTTAACCAAGATCAACTTTTTGGTCAAAAGTTGACATATTATGTAATTTGGGTGTTCATTAGATCTTAAATTCACTATTTTGACCAAATTACTTTTTGATCAAAGGTTGATCTATTAGGTCATTGAGTTAAGGATTGACCATTTTGACCATAGTTGACTTTTTGGTCAAAAGTTGACCTATTGGGTCAATGGGTTGGTCATTGGGTCAAGGATTGACCATTTTGGCCAAAGTTGACTTTTTGGTCAAAGATTGACTTATTAGGTCAAGAATTGGTCATTTTGTCAAAAATTGACTATTTTGACCAAAAGTGAATTTTTTGTCAAAAGATGACCCATTAGGCCAATGGGGTAGTCATTGGCTGAGAAATTGAATATTTTGACCAAAATTGACTTTTTGGTCAAAAGTTAACCTTTTAGGTCAATGGGATGGCCATTAGGTATTAAATTGACTATATTGAAATAAATTGACTTTTTGGTCAAAAGTTGACCTTTTGTGTCAATAAATTGGTCATTGTGTCAAGGATTGACTATTTTGGCTAAAGTTCACTTTTTGGTAAAAAGTTGACCTATTGGGTCAATGGGTCGGTCATTGGGTCAAGGATTGACCATTTTGATCAAAGTTAAGGTTTTAGTCACAGATTGGTTTATTGGGTCAAGAATTGGTCATTAGGTCAATGGGGTGGTCATTGGGTCAGAAATTGACAATTTTGACCAAAGTTGATTTTTGGTCAAAAGTTCACATATTGGGTCAACTTGGGTGGTCATTAAGCCAAAAATTGACTATATTGATCAAAATTGACTTTTTGGTTAAAAGTTGACCTATTGTGTCAATGGATTGATCATTGTGTCAAGGATTGACTATTTTGACTAAAGTTCACTTTTTGGTCCAAAGTTGACCTATTGGGTCAAGGATTGACTATTTTGACCAAAGTTGACTTTTTAGTCAGAGATTGACGTATTGGGTCAATAATTGGTCATTATGTCAAAAATTGACTATTTTAGTCAAATTTTGACCTATTGGGTCTATAGGTTGGTCATTGGGTCAAGGATTAACCATTTTCACCAAAGTTGACTTTTTGGTTAAAAGTTGACCTATTGGTTCAATGAGTTGGTCATTGGATCAAAAATTGACCATTTTAACGAAACATGACTTTTTGTTCAAAAGATGACCTATTGGGTTAATGGTGCGGTCATTATGTCAAAAATTGACAATTTTGACCAAAGTTAACTCTTTGGTCAAAAGTGGACCTATTGGGTCATTGGGTCAAGGATTGACAATTTTGACCAAAAAGTCAACTTTGGTCAAAATGATCAATTTCTAACCCAATGACTAACCCATTGACCCAATATGTCAACTTTTGACCAAAAAGTCAACTTTAGTCAAATTGGTCAATCCTTGACCCATGACCAACCTATAGACCCAATAAGTCAACATTTGACCAAGATAGTCAATTTTTGACATAATGACCAATTATTAACCCAATATGTCAATCTTTGACCAAAAAGTTGATTTTTGTCAAAATGGTAAATCCTTGAGCTATTGACTAAACCACTAACCCAATAAGTCAACTTTAGACAAAAAAGTCAACTTTGGTCAAAATGGTCAATTTTTGACCCATTGACTAAACCACTAACCCAATAAGTCAACTTTAGACAAAAAAGTCAACTTTGGTCAAAATGGTGAATTTCTGACATATTGGTCACCCAATTAACCCAATGGGTCAACTTTTGACCAATTATTGACCTAATAAGTCAATCTCTGAACAGAACGTCAACTTTTGTCCAAAATGGTCAATCTTTGACCCAATGATTAACTCATTGACCAAATAGGTCAACGTTTGACCAAAAAATCTACTTTGGTCATAATGGTCAATCCTTTACCATATAACCAACCTATTGACCCAATAGGTCAACATTTGACCAAAAAGTTACTTTTGGTCAAAGTGTTAATTTTTTGCTAATGACCACACCATTAACCCAATAAGTTAACTTTCGACCTAAAAGACATGTTTAGTTAAAATGGTCAACTTCTGATCCAATGACCAATCCATTGACCCAATAGGTGTTAACTTTTGTCCAAAAAGTCGACTTTGGTCAAAATTGTCAACCCTTGACCCAATGACCAACCCATAGACCTAATATGTCAACTTTTATATAAAAAAGTTAATATTTGACATAATGACCAATTATTGACCTGATAAGTCAATCTCCGACCAAAAAAACAACTGACCAAAAAATCAACTTTGGTCAAATTGGTCAATCCTTGACCAAATGACCAACTCATTGACCCAGTAGGTCAACTTTTGACAAAAAAGTGAACTTTTGTCAAAATAGTCAATCCTTGGCACAACGACCAACCTATTCACACAATAGGTCAACTTTTGACCAAAAAGTTAATTTCGGTCAAAATCGCCAAACCCAATGACAAACCCAATGACCCAAAAGGTTAATTTTAACCAAAAAGTCAACTTTGGTCAAAATGGTCAATTCTTGACCCAATGCCCAACCCATTGACCCAATAGGTCAACTTTTGACCAAAAGTCAATTTTAGTCAAAATAGTCAATTTTTGACCTAATGACCAATTATTGACCCAATAAGTCAATCTCTTACAAAAAGTCAACTTTGGTCAAAATGGTCAATCCTTGACCCAATGACAAACCAATTGACCCAATTGGTCAACTTTTGACCAAAAAATCAACTTTGGTCAAAATTGTCAATCCTTTACCCAATGACGAACCCATTGACCCAGTATGTCAACTTTTGACCAAAAAGTCAATTTTTGACATAATGACCACCCATTGACACCGCATGTCAACTTTTGACATAAAAGTCAACTTTGGTCAAAATGGTCATTTTCTACTCCAATGAACCCCGTTAACCCAATGGGTCAAGTTTTAACCAAAAAAACATTTTTAGTAAAAAAAGTCAATTTTTGACCTAATGACCACCCAATTGACATAATAGGTCAACCTTTGACTAAAAAGTTCACCTTGGTCAACAAGGTCAATTTTTGGTCCAATAACCAACCCATTGAACCAATAGGTCAACTTCTGACCAAAAAGTCAACTTTGGTCAAAATGGTCAATTTTTGACCCAATGACCAATCCCTTGACCCAATCGGTCAAATTTTGACCAAAAAGTCAATTTTTGTCAAAATAGTCAATTTTTGACCTAACGACCAATTATTGACCTAATAAGTTTATCTCTGACCAAAAAGACAACTTTGTTCAAAATTGACTAAAAAAGCCAATTGGTCAAATTATTGACCTAATAAGTCTATCTCTTGACCTAATGACCAACCCATAGACCCAATTGGTCAACTTTTGACTAAAAAATCAATTTTGGTCAAAATGCTCTATCCTTGACCCAATGACCAAGCCATTTACCTAATATGTCAACTTTTGACTAAAAAGTCAATTTTGGTCAAAATAATCAATTTTTGACCTAATGTCCACTCCTTGACCCAATAAGTCAACTTTTGACCAAAAAGTCATCTTTGTTCAAAATAGTTAATTTTTGACCTAATGAACACCCCGTTAACCTAATGAGTCAACTTTTGACTAAAAATTCAATTTTGGTCAAACTAGTCAATTTTTGACCTAATGACCAATTATTGAACTCGTATGTCGTTCCTCGACCAAAAGTCGACTTTGGTCGAAATGACGATCCTTGACCCAATGAGCAACCCATCGACTGATAATATGCGAACTTTTAACCAAAAAGTCGAGTTTGGTCAAAATGGTCGATTTTTACCCGATGACCGACCCATTCACCCAAAAGGTCGACTTTTGACTAAAAAGTCGACTTTGGTCATAATGGTCGAGTTCTTGACCCGATGAACAACTTATTGTGCCCAATTGGTCGACTTTAGAACTAAAAGTCGACTTTTATCAAAAAGGTCGATCCTTGACTCAATGACCAACCAATTGACCCAATAGGTCAAGTTTTGACCCAATAGGTCAAGTTTTGACCCAATAGGTCAAGTTTTGACCCAAAAGTCAACTTTGTTTAAAATGGTCAATCCTTGACCCAATGACCAACCCATTGACCAACCCATTGACCCGAAAGGACAACTTTTGACCAAAAAATCAATTTTGGTTAAAATTGCCAATTTTTGACCTAATGACCACCTCATTGACCCAATAGGTCAGATTTTGACTAAAAAGTTAAATTTGGTCAAAATAGTCAATTTCTCAGATAATGACCACCCCATTAACTCAATGGGTCAATTGTTGACCAAAAATTGAATTTCGGTAAAAATAGACAATTTTTTACCTAATGACCAATTATTGACCCAATAAGTCAATATCTGATCAAAAAGTCAACTTTGGTTAAATTGGTCAATATTTGACCTAATGACCAACCTATTGACCAAATAGGTCAACTTTTGACCAAAAATTAAATTTTAGTCAAAATTATCAATTTTCGACCTAAAGTCCAATATTAACCCAATATATCAACTTTTGAACAAAAAGTCAACTATGGTCAAAATGGTTAATCTTTGATCCAATGACCAATCTATTGACCCAATAGATCAAATTTTGACTAACAAGTTAATTTTGTTCAGAATTCTCAATTTTTGACCAAATGACCACCCCATTAACCAAATAAGACAGCTTTTGACCAAAACATCATTTTGGTTAGAATGGTTAATTTCTGACCTTATGACCAACCCGTTAACCCGATAGGTCAACTTTTGACCAAAAAGTCAACTTTGGACAAAATGGTCAATCCTTGACCCAATGACAAACCCATAGAACCAATAGGCAACTATTGACCAAAATAGTCAATTTTTGACATAATGACCAATTATTGACCCAATAAGTCTATCTCAGACCTAAAGGTCAACTTTAGTTAAAATGGTCAATCCTTGACCCATGACCAACCCATTGACCCAAAAGGTCAACTTTTGACCAAAAAGTTAACTTTAGACAAAATAGTCAATCCTTGATACAATGACCAACCCATTGACACAACAGGTCAACTTTTGACCAAAAAGTCAACTTTGGTCAAAATGGTTAATTCTTGACCCAATGACCAGCTCATTGACCTAATGGGTAAACTTTTGACCAAAATGAGAATTTTGGTTAAAATGGTCAATACTTGACACAATGACATACCCATTGACACAATTGGTCAACTTTGGACAAAAACAAAATTTTCGTCAAAATAATCAATTTTAACCTAACAACCACCCCATTTACCCAATAAGTCAACTTTTGAACAAAAAGTCAACTTTATTTAAAATGGTGAGGTTCTGACCCAATAACCAACCCATTGAAACTTTTGACCAAAAAGACAACTTTGGTAAAAAATGGTTAATACTTGACCTAATGAGCAACTCATTGATTAAATTGGTCAACTTTTGACCAAAAAGTCAATTTTATCCAAATTAGTTTATTTTTGACTCAATGACCACGCCATTGACCAAATTGATGAACTTTTGACAAAAAAATCAGCTTTGGTCAACATGGTTAAATTCTGAAGAAATGAACAAAAGTCAACTTTGGTCAGAAGGGTCAATCCTTGACCCAATAATTAACTCATTAAACCAATAGGTCAATTTTAACCAAAAACTGAACTTTGGTCAAAATGGTCAATCCTTGACCCAATGAAAAACCCATTGACCCAATAGGTCAACTTTTGACCAAAAAGTCAAAATTTGGTCAAAATAGTCAATTTTTTACTTTATGACCACCCTATTGACACAATAGGTTAACTTTTGACAAAAAGTTAAGTTTGGTCAAAATGGTCAATTTCTTACACAATGACCAACTCATTGATCAATAGGTCAACTTTTAACAAAAAATCAACTTTGGTCAGAATGGTCAATTTCTGACATAATGACCACCCAATTAACCCAATGGGTCAACTCTTAACAAAAAATTCAATTTTGGTCAAAATATTCAATTTTTAACTGAATAACAAATTATCGACCCAATAAGTCAATCTCTGACAAAAAAAATAACTTTGGTCGAAATGGTCAATCTTTGACCCAATGACCAACTCATCGAACCAATTAGTCACCTTTTGACCAAAAAGTCTACTTTGGTCAAAATGGTCAATCCTTGAACCAATAACCAACCTATTGACACAATAGGTCAACTTTTGACCAAAAAGTTAATTTTGCTCTTAATTGTAAATTTTTGACGTAACGACCACCTCATTAACCCAATAGGTCAAATTTTGACCAAAAAGTTTTGTTTGGTTAAAATGATCAATTTCTGATCCAATGACCAACCCGTTGACCCATAAGGTCAACTTTACACCAAAAAGTCAACTTTGGTCGAAATGGTCAATCCTTGACCCAATGACCAACCCATAGACACAATAGGTCAACTTTTGACCAAAAATTCAATATTTGACATAATGACCAATTACTAACCCAATAAGTCAATCTCTAACCAAATGGTCAACTTTGGTTAAAAAGGTCATTCCTTGACCAAATAACCAACCCATTGACCCAGTAGGTCAACTTTTGACTAAAAAGTGAACTTTAATTAAAATAGTTAATCCTTGACACAATGACTAACCCATTGGCACATTAGCTCAACTTTTGACCAAAAAGTCAATTTTGGTAAATATAGTCAATTTTTGACCTAATGACCACACCATTGACCCAGTCAAAATGGTTAATTTCTGACCCAATGACCACCCATTGACCTAATGGGTCAACTTTTGACTAAAAATTCACTTTTGGTCAAAATAGTTAATTTTTGACCTAATAACCAATTATTGACCCAACAAGTCAATCTCTGACGAAAAGGTTAACTTTGGTCAAAATGGTCAATCCTTTACCCAATGACCAACCCATGACCCAATAGGTCAACTTTTGATGAAAAAGTGAACTTTAATCAAAATAGTCAATCCATGACACAATGTCCAACCCATTGGCACAACAGATCAACTTTTGACCAAAAAGTCAATTTTGGTCAATATAGTCAATTTTTGCCCTAATGACTACCCATTGACCCAATAGGTTAACTTTTGACCAAAAAGTCAACCTTGGACAAAATAGTCAATTTCTGACCCAATGACCACCCCATTGACCTAATGGGTCAATTTTTGACCAAATATTCAATTTTGGTCAAACTACTCAATTTTTAACCTAATGACCAATTATTGAGCCAATAAGTCAATCTCTGACCAAAAAGTTAACTTTGGTCAAAAAGGTCAAACCTTGACCCAATGACCAACCCATTGAAACAATAGATCAACTTTAAACCAAAAAGTCAACTATGCTCAAAATGGTCAATCTTTGACCCAATGACCCAATTGATCAAACTTTCACCAAAAAGTAATTTTGGTCAAAATAGTCAATTTTTGGCCTATGACTACCAAAATTACCTAATGTGTTAACTTTTGATCAAAAAGTTGACTTTGGTCAAAATGACCAATTTCTGACCCAATAAATCAACTTTTGACCAAAAAGTCAAATTTTGTCAAAATGGTCAATAATTGAGCGAATGACCAACCCATTGACCTAATAAGTCAACTTTTGACCAAAAAGTCAATTTCGGTCAAAATATTTAATTTTTGCTTTAATGACCAATTAATGACCCAATAAGTCAATCTCTTACCAAAAAGACAACTTTGGTCCAAATGGTCAATCCTTGACCCAATGAACAACCTATTGACCAATAGGTCAACTTTTGAACAAAAAGTCAACTTTGGTCAAAAAGGTCAATCCTTGACCAAATGACCAACCCATTGACCCAATAGGTCAACTTTTGAATAAAATTTAAATTTTGGTTAAAATAGTGTACTTTTCAACTACTGTCTAATTATTAATCAAATAAGTCTCTCTCTGACAAAAAAATCAAATTTGGTCAAAATGGTCAGTCATTGACCCAATGACCAACCCATTGACCCAATTGGTTAACTTTTGACCCAATAGGTCAAGTTTTTACCAAAAAGTAAAAAAGTCAACTTTTTACCAAAAAGTAAAAAGTAAACTTTTTACCCAATAGGTCAAGTTTTTACCAAAAAGTAAAAAGTCAAGTTTTTATCAAAATGGTAAACCCCTGACCCAATAGGTCAAGTTTTTACCAAAAAGTAAATTTTGGTCAAAATAGTCAATTTTGACCTAATAACCATCTCATTGACCCAACAGGTCAACTTTTAACCAAAAAGTCAACTTTGGTCGAAATGGTCAATTTCTGACCCAATGACCACCTAATTGACCCAATGGGTCAACTTCTGACCAAAAATTTAATTTTGTTCAAAATAGTTAATTTTGGACCCAATGACCTATTATGGACCCAATAAGTCAATCTATGACAAAAAGTCAACTTTTGTCAAAATGGTCAATCATTAACCTAATAACCAATCCCATTTACCCAATATGTCAATTTTTGAGCAAAAAGACAAGTTTGGTCAAAATGGTCAGTTTCTGACCGAATGACCAAACCCTTGACCCAATAGGTCAACTTTTGACCAAGAAGTCAACTTTGGTCAAAATGGTCAATTTCTGACACAATGACCTCCCTGTTGACCCAATGGGTCAACTTTTGACAAAAAATTCAATTTTGGTCAATATAATCAATTTTTGACTTAATGACCAATTATTAACCCAATGAGTAAATCTCTAACCTAAATGTCAACTTTGGTTAAAATGGTTAATCCTTGACCCAATGACCAACCCATTGACCCAATAGGTCAAGTTATTACCAAAAAGTCAACTTTAGTTAAAATGATCAATCCTTGACCAAATAACTAACCCATTTACCCAATATGTTAGCCTTTGACTGAAAAGTCAATTTTGGTCAAAATAGTCAATTTTTTACCTAATGACCACCCCATGGACCGATTAGGTCAACTTTTGACCAAAATGTGAATTTTGGTCAAAATGGTCAATCCTTGACACAATGACATACCCATTGACCCTTTTCGTCAACTTTTGACAAAAAAGTCAATTTTAGTAAAAAGATAGTCTATTTTTACCTAACAACCATACCATTGACCCAATAAGTTAACTTTTGATCAAAAAGTCAACTTTAGTTAAAATGGTCAAGTTCTTACCCAATAACCAACACATTGAACCAATAGGTCAACTATTAACCAAAAAGATAACTTTGGTCAAAATGGTCATTCCTTGACTTATTACCAACTCATTGATTAGATACGACAACATTTGACCAAAAAGTCAATTTTGGTCAAAATTGTCAATTTGTGACCTAAAGACCACCCCATTGACCAAATAGATTAACTCTCGACAACAAAGTGAACTTTGGTCAACATGGTGAATTTCTGACCCAATGACCAAAAAGTTAAATTTGGTCAAAAGCGTCAATCCTTCACTCAAAAACCAACTCAGTGACCCAATATGTCAACTTTTAACCAAAAAGTTAACTTTGGTAAAAAAAGTCAATCTTTGACCCAAAGACCAACCAATTTACCCAATAGGTCAACCTTTGACCAAAAAGTCAATTTTGGTCAAAATATTCAATTTTTTACCTAATGACCACCCCATTAAACAAATAGGTCAACTTTTGAAAAAAATGTCAAGTTTGATCAAAATGGTCAATTTCTTACCTAATGACCTACCTATTGACCAAATATGTCAACTTTTGACAAAAGTCAACTTTGGTAAAAATTGTCAATTTCTTACTTAATAACCACCCAATTGACTCAATGGGCCAACTTTTGATAAAAAAAATCAATTTTGGTCAAAACAATCAATTTTTGACCGAATGACCAATTGTTGACCTAATAAGTCAAATTTTGACCAAAATGTCAACTTTGATTGAAATGGTCAATCTTTGGCCCAATGACGAACCCTTTAATCTAATAGGTCAACTTTTAAACAAAAAGTCAATTTTGGTCAAAATAATCAATTTTTGACATAATGACCAATTATTGCTCAAAAAGTCAATCTCTTACCAAAAAGTTAACTTTGGTCAAAATGGTCAATCTTTTAACCCAATAGGTCAACTTTTGACCAAAAAATCAACTTTGATTAAAATGATCAATTTCTGACCCAATGACAAACAAATTGACCCAATATGTGAACTTTGATTAAAATGGTCTTTAAGTCAAATTTGGTCAAAGTGGTCAATCCTTGACCGAATGACCAACACATAGACCCAATAGATCAATATTTGACCAAAAGTCAATTTTGGTCAAAATAGTCAATTTTTGACCAATTGACAAATTATTGACCAAATATGTTAATCTTTTACCAAAAAGTCAACTTTGGTCAAAATGATCAATCTTTGACCCAATGACCAACCCATTGATCCAAAAGGTCAAGTTTTGACCAAAAAGTCAACATTGGTCAAAATGTTCAATCATTGACCCAATGACCAATCCATTGGCCCAATAGGTCAACTTTTGAACAAAAAGTCAATTTTGGTCAAAATACTCATATTTTGACCTAATGACCATCTCCTTGACCCAATTTTGGTAGAAATGGTTAATTTCTTACCCAATGACCACCCCGTTGACCCAATGGGTCAAGTTTTGACAAAAAATTTAATTTTGGTCAAAATAGCTAATTTTTGACCTAATGACCAATTATTGACCCAATAAGTCGATCTCTGACCAAAAAGTTAATTTTGGTCAAAATGACCAACTCATTGACCTAATGACCAACCCATTGACCCAATAGATAAACTTTTGACCAGAAAGTCAAGTTTGATCAAAATGGTCAATTTCTATCCCAATGACCAAACCCTTGACCCAGCAAGTCAACTTTTGACCAAAAAGTCAACTTTGATCAAAATGGTCACTTTCTGACACAATGACCACCTCATTTACCAATGGGTCAACTTTTGACCAAAAATTTAAATTGGGTCAATATATTTAATTTTTGACCTAATGACTAATTATTGACCTAATAAGTCAATCTTTGACCAAAAAGTCAACTTCGATTAAAATGGTCAATCCTTGACCCAATGACCAACCGAATGACCAAATAGGTAAATTTTTGACCAAAAAGTCAACATTGGTCAAAATGCTAAATCTTTGACCCAATGACCCAATAGGTCAACTTTTGACCAAAAAGTCAATTTCAGTTAAAAAAATCAATTTTTGACATAATGACCTCCCCCATTGACCCAATAGGTCAACTTTTGACCAAAAAGTCAACTTTGGTCAAAATGGTCAATCCTTGACCCAATGACCAACCAATTAACCCAAAATGTCAACTTTAGTCAAAAAGGACATTCCTTGAACCGATGAAATACCCCTTACTAAAAAGGTTAACTCAAAATAGAAAATTTTAACCTAATGAGCAACCATTGACCCAAAAGGTCAACTTTTGACCAAAAAGTCAACTTTGGTCAAAAAGGTCAATTTCTGACCTAATGACCAACCAAATGAGTCAACGGTCAACTTTTGACCAAAAAGTCAACTTTTGTTAAAATGATCAATCCTTGACCCAATCACCAATCCATTGACCCAATAGCTCTACATTCAACCAAAAAGTAAATTTTCGTCAAATTAATCAATTTTTGGCTTAAAGACCAATTATTGCCCAATAAGTCAATCTCTTACTAAAAAGTCAACTTTGGTCAAAATGGTCAATCTTTGACCCAATGACAAAACCATTGACCCAACAGGCCAACTTTTGACCAAAAAGTCAACTTTGATCAAAATGGTCAATTTCTTACCCAGACAGACAAATTAGCACGATATGTCGACTTTGGATCGAAAAGTCGATTTTAGTCGAATTAGTGAATTTTGGCTCGACAAAAAAATTGACTTTGATGAAACTGACAATTTTTAACCTAATGACAAATTATTGACCCAATAAGTCAATCTCTTACCAAAAAGTTAAATTCGGTTAAAATGATCAATTCTTGACCCAATGACCAACCCATTGACCTAATAGGTCAATTTTTGACGAAAAAGACAACTTTATTCAAAATAGAAAATCCTTAACCGAAAGACCAACCCAATGGTCTAATAGATAAACTTTTGAATAAAAAACCAATTTTGGTCAAAATAGTAATTTTTAACCTTATGACCACCCATTGACCAAATATCTTAACTTTTAACCAAAAAGCCAACTTTTGATCCAATTGACAATTTCTGACCCAATGCCCAACCCATTGACCCAATTGTCAACTTTTGATTAAAAAGTCAACAATGGTCAAAATAATCAATCGTTGACCCAACTACCCAATAGGTCAACTTTTGACCAAAAAGTCAAATTTGGTCAAAATAGTTAATTTTTGATCTAATGATCAATTATTACTCGATAAGTCGATCTCTTACCAAAAGTTAACTTTGGTCAAAATGGTTAATCTTTGCCCTAATGATGACCCATTGACCCGTAGTCAACTTTCGACAAAATGTCAGCTTTAATCAAAATGGTCAACTTCAAACCAAACGACCAACAAATTGACCCAATATGTCAACTTTTGTCTAAAAAGTCAACTTTGGTCAAATTTTTCAATCCTTGACCCAATGACTAACTCATTGACGCAAGAGGTCAATATTTGACAAAAAAATCAATTTTGGTCAAAATAGTCAATTTTAACCTTACGACAAATTATTGACCCAATAAGTAAATCATGCGACCAAAAAGTCAACTTAGGTCAAAATAATCAATCCTTAACCCGATGACCGACCCATTGACCGAATAGAGTCGACTTTTGACCAAAAAGTTATGTTTGGTCAAAATAGTCGATTCCGACCACGATAATAAACCCATTGACTCGATAGGTCGTCTTTTGGCCAAAAAGTTAACTTTAGTCGAAATGGTTAAATTCGACATGATGACCGCGCATTGACCCGATGGGTCGACTTTTGACAAAACGTCGATTGGGGTCGAAATAATGAATTTTTGATCAAATAATAAATTATTGACCTAATAAGTCAATCTCTGAACAAAAAGTCAAATTTGGTCAAAATGATCAATCCTTGACCCAATAGGTCAACTTTTAACCAAAAAGTCAACTTTAGTCAAAATTGTTAATCTATGACCCAATGACCAACCCATTGACCAAATAGGTCAACTTTTGACCAAAAAGTCACTTTTGGTCAAAATAATCAATTTTTTACATAATGGCCACTCAATTTACCCAATAGGTCAACTTTTGACCAAAACTTAACTTTGGTCAAAATGGTCAATTCCTGACCCATTGACTAACCCATTGACCCAATATGTTAACTTTTGACGAAAAAGAAAAATTTGGTCAGAATGGTCAATCCTTAAGCCAATAACCAACCTATTGACCCAATAGATCACCTTTAACCAAAAAGTCAATTTTGGTTAAAATTTTTAGTTTGACTTAATGGAAACCTAATTGACCCAATAGGTCAACTTTTGACCAAAAATCGACTTTTATCGAGATAATTCGATCCTTAATGATGACGACCCATTGATCCAATAGGTTAACGTTTGAACAAAAAGTCAATTTTGGTCAAAATATTAAATTTTTGACGTAATAACCACCCATTTACCCAATAGGTCAACTTTTGACCAAAAAGTCAACTTTGGTCAAAATGTTGATTTCTAACCGATAACTGAACCCATTAATCCGATAAGTCGACTTTTGACCGAAAAGTCGACTTTGGTCAAAATGGTCAATTCATGACCCAATGACCAACTCATTATCCCAATGGTAAACTTTTGAACAAAAAGTCAATTTTGGTCAAAATAGCCAATTTTTGACCTAATGAATAATTATTGACCCAATAAGTCAATCTTTGACCTAAAAGTCAACTTTGGTCTTAATGGTTAATCCTTGACCCAAAGACCAACCCATTGATCCAATAGGTCAACTTTTGACCAAAAGTCAACTTTGGTAAAAAAGGTAAATCCTTGACACAATGACCAACCAACTGACCCAATAGATCAACTTTGACCAAAAAGTCAATTTTGTTCAAAATCGTCAAATTTTGTCCTAATGACCAATTATTGACCCAATATGTCAAACTCTGACCGATAGGTCAACTTTGGTCAAAATGGTCATCCTTGACCCAATGACCAACCAATTGACCCAATACGTCAACTTTTGACAAAAAAAGTCAATTTTGATCAAAAAGTCAACTTTTGACCAAAAAGTCAACTTTTGACCAAAAAGTCAATTTTTGTCGATATAGTCAATTTTTGACCTAATGACTACCCCATTGACCTAATAAGTCAACTTTTGATCAAAAAGTCGACTTTGTTCGAAAATAGTCGATATTGGATCCGATGACCCGACCCATTTACTCGATAGATCGATTCTTGACCAAAAAGCTAACTTTAGCCAAAATGGTTAATCCTTGATGAAATGACTAACCCATTTCTCAATAGGTCAACTTTTTACCAAAAAGTTAATTTTTGTCAAAATTGTCAATTTTTAACTTAACGACCAATTATTGACCCAATAAGTCAATCTCTAACTAAAAAGTGAACTTGTTCAAATTGGTCAATCCTTGACCCAATGACCATCCCATTGATCCAATATGTCAACTTTTGACAAAAAATTAATTTTAGTCAAAATAGATAGTTTTTGACCTAATGACCACCCCATTGACCAAATAAGTCAACTTTGGTTAAAATGGTCAATTTCTGACTCAATGACTAACCCATTAACCTTATAGGCCAACTTTTGACCAAAAAGTCAACTTTAGTCAAAATGATTAATCCTTAACCCAATGACCAACCCATTAACCCAATAGGTTAACTTTTAACCAAAAAGTCAATTTTGGTCAAAATAGTTAATTTTTTAACTAATGACCAATTATTGATCCAATAAGTCAATCTCTGACCAAAAAGTCAACTTTGGATAAAATGGTCAATCTTTTACCCAATGACCAACCCATTTACCCAATAGGTGAACTTTTGACCTAAAAGTTTACTTTTGTCAAAATGGTCAATCCTTGACCATTTAATTAACATATTGACCCAATAGGTCAACTTTTGACCAAAAAGTTACTTTTGGTCAAAATTATCAATTTTTAATCTAATGACTACTCATTAACCTCATAGGTCAACATTTGACCCAAAAGTCATGTTTAGTTAAAATGGTCAATTTCTGATCCAATGACCAACCCATTGACCCAATAGGTCAACATTTGACCAAAAAGTCAACTTTGGTCAAAATGGTCAATCCTTGACCCAATAACCAGCCCATAGACCCATTTGCTCTATTTTTGATCAAAATAGTCAATATTTGACATAATAGCCAATTATTGACCTGATAAGTTAATCTTTGACCAAAAACTCAACTTTGGTCAAGATGGTCAATCCTTGACCAAATAACCAACCTATTGACCCAGTATGTCAACTTTTGATTAAAAAATGAACTTAAGTTAAAATAGTCAATCCTTGGCACAATGACTAACCCTTTATCACAATAGGTCTACTTTTGACCGAAAAGTCAATTTTGGTTAATATTGTCAATTTTTGACATAATGACCACCCTATTGACCCAATAGGTCAACTTTTGACCAAAAAGTTGACTTTGATCAAAATGGTCAATTTCTGACCCAATGACCACCCCATTGACCTAATGCGTCAACTTTTGACCAAAAATTCACTTTTGGTCAAAATAGTCAATTTTTGACAAAACCCAATAAGTCAATCTCTGACTAAAAGGTTAATTTTGGTCAAAATGGTCAATCCTTGACACAATGACCAACCCATAGACCCAATCGCTCAACTTTTGACCAAAAATTGAACTTTAGTCAAAATAGTCAATCCTTGACACAATGACCAACCCATTGACATAATAGGTCAACTTTTGACAAAAAAGTCAATTTTGGTCAATATAGATAATTTTTGACCGAATGACCACCCCGTTGACCCAATATGTTAACTTTTGACTAAAAAGTCAACTTTGGTCAAAATAGTCAATTTCTGACCCAATGAGATAATTTTTGACCAAATGACCACCCCATTAACCAAATAAGACAGCTTTTGACCAAAACATCATTTTGGTTAGAATGGTTAATTTCTGACCCTATGACCAACCCGTTAACCCGATAGGTCAACTTTTGTCCAAAAAGTCAACTTTGGACAAAATGGTTAATCCTTGACCATAATGACGACCCATAGAACCAATAGGTCAACTTATTGACAAAAATGATCGATTTTTGACATAATGACCAATTATTGACCCAATAAGTCAATCTCGGACTAAAAGGTCGACTTTGGTTAAAATGGTCGATCCTTGACCCATGACGACCCATTGACCCAATAGGTCGACTTTTGACCAAAAAGTTAACTTTAGACAAAATAGTCAATCCTTGATACAATGACCAACCCATTGACACAACAGGTCAACTTTTGACCAAAAAGTCAACTTTGGTCAAAATGGTTAATTCTTGACCCAATGACCAGCTCATTGACCTAATGGGTAAACTTTTGACCAAAATGAGAATTTTGGTTAAAATGGTCAATACTTGACACCAATGACATACCCATTGACACAATTGGTCGACTTTTGACAAAAAACAACAATTTTCATCAAAATAATCAATTTTAACCTAATAACTACCCCATTTACCCAATAAGTCAACTTTTGAACAAAAAGTCAACTTTATTTAAAATGGTGAGGTTCTGACCCAATAACCAACCCATTGAAACTTTTGACCAAAAAGACAACTTTGGTAAAAAATGGTTAATCCTTGACCTAATGAGCAACTCATTGATTAAATTGGTCAACTTTTGACCAAAAAGTCAATTTTATCCAAATTAGTTTATTTTTGACTCAATGACCACGCCATTGACCAAATTGATGAACTTTTGACAAAAAAATCAGCTTTGGTCAACATGGTTAAATTACTGAAGAAATGAACAAAAAGTCGACTTTGGTCAGAAGGGTCGATCATCGACCCGATAATTAACTCATTAAACCGATAGGTCAATTTTAACCAAAAACTGAACTTTGGTCAAAATGGTCAATCCTTGACCCAATGAAAAACCCATTGACCCAATAGGTCAACTTTTGACCAAAAAGTCAAAATTTGGTCAAAATAGCCAATTTTTTACTTTATGACCACCCTATTGACACAATAGGTTAACTTTTGACAAAAAGTTAAGTTTGGTCAAAATGGTCAATTTCTTACACAATGACCAACTCATTGACTCAATAGGTCAACTTTTAACAAAAAATCAACTTTGGTCAGAATGGTCAATTTCTGACATAATGACCACCCAATTAACCCAATGGGTCAACTCTTAACAAAAAATTCAATTTTGGTCAAAATATTCAATTTTTAACTGAATTACAAATTATCGACCCAATAAGTCAATCTCTGACAAAAAAGATAACTTTGGTCGAAATGGTCAATCTTTGACCCAATGACCAACTCATCGAACCAATTGGTCACCTTTTGACCAAAAAGTCTACTTTGGTCAAAATGGTCAATCCTTGACCCAATAACCAACCTATTGACACAATAGGTCAACTTTTAACCAAAAAGTTAATTTTGCTCTTAATTGTAAATTTTTGACCTAATGACCATCTCATTAACCCAATAGGTCAAATTTTGACCAAAAAAATATGTTTGGTTAAAATGATCAATTTCTGATCCAATGACCAACCCATTGACCCATAAGGTCAACTTTACACCAAAAAGTTAACTTTGATCGAAATGGTCGATCCTTGGCCCCGATGACCGACCCATGGACACAATAGGTCGACTTTTTGACCAAAAATTCAAATATTTGACATAATGACCGATTACTAACCCAATAAGTCGATCTCTAACCAAATAGTCGACTTTGGTCAAAAGGTCATTCCTTGACCAAATAACCGACCCATTGACCCGATAGAGTCGACTTTTGACTAAAAAGTGAACTTTAATTAAAATAGTCGATCCTTGACACAATGACCAACCCATTGGCACATTAGCTCGACTTTTGACCGAAAAGTCAATTTTGGTAAATATAGTCGATTTTGACCTAATGACCACCCCGTTGACCCGGTCGAAATGGTTAATTTCGACCGATGACCACTTGACTGACTATGGGTCGACTTTTGACTAAAAATTCACTTTTGGTCAAAATAGTTAATTTTTGACCTAATAACCAATTATTGACCCAACAAGTCGATCTCGACTGAAAAGGTTAACTTTGGTGAAATGAGTCGATCCTTGACCACGATGACTCGACTCATGACCCAATAGGTCGACTTTTGATGAAAAAGTGAACTTTAATCGAAATAGTCGATCCATGACACTAATGTACCGACCCATTGACACTATGGATCGACTTTTGACCAAAAAGTCGATAATGGTCGATATAGTCGATTTTTGCCTCTAATGACTATCCTATTGACCCAATAGGTTAACTTTTGACCAAAAGTCGACCTTGGTCAAAATGGTCGATTTCGACCCGATAACCGACCCATTGACCTAATGGGTCGATTTTTGACCAAATGTTGATTTTGGTCAAGCTACTCGATTTTAACCTAATGACCGATTATTGAGCCAATAAGTCGATCTCTGACCAAAAAGTTAACTTTGGTCAAAAGTTGACAATCTTGACCCGATGACCAACCCATTGAAACAATAGATCGACTTTAAACGAAAAATCGACTATGCTCAAAATGGTCGATCTTTGACACGATGACCCGATTGATCGAAAGCTTTCGACCAAAAAGTAATTTTGGTCAAAATAGTCAATTTTTGGCCTATGACTACCAAAATTACCTAATGTGTTAACTTTTGATCAGAAAAGTTGACTCTGGTCAAAATGACGATTTCGACCCGATAAATCAACTTTTGACCAAAAGTCGAATTTAGTCGATAATGATCGATAATTGAACGAATGACCAACCCATTGACCTAATAAGTCGACTTTTGACCAAAAAGTCAATTTCGGTCAAAATATTTAATTTTTGCTTTAATGACCAATTAATGACCCGATAAATTGATCTCTTACGAAAAGATCAACTTTGGTCCGAATGGTCGATCCTTGACTCAATAGACGACACATTGACCCGATAGGTCGACTTTTGAACAAAAAGTCAACTTTGGTCAAAAAGGTCAATCCTTGACCAAATGACCAACCCATTGACCCAATAGGTCAACTTTTGAATAAAATTTAAATTTTGGTTAAAATAGTGTACTTTTCAACTATGACTAATTATTAATCGAATAAGTCATCTCTACGACAAAAAAAATCAAATTTGGTCGAAATGGTCGATCTTTGACCGAATGACCAACCCATTGACTCAATTGGTTAACTTTTGACCCAATAGGTCAAGTTTTTACCAAAAAGTAAAAAAGTCAACTTTTTACAAAGTAAAAGTCGACTTTTTACCGATAGGTCGAGTTTTTACCAAAAGTAAAAGTCGAGTTTTTATCAAAATGGTAAACCCCTGACCCAATAGGTCGAGTTTTTACCAAAAAGTAAATTTTGGTCAAAATAGTCGATTTTGACCTAATAACCATCTCATTGACCTGACGAATTGACTTTTAACCAAAAAGTCGACTTTGGTCGAAATGGTCGATTTCGACCCAAGGACCACCTAATTGACCCGATAGGTTGACTTCGACCAAAAATTTAATTTTGTTCAAAATAGTTAATTTTTGACCCAATGACTGATTATGGACCCGATAAGTTCGATCTATGACGAAAATTGACTTTTGTCAAAATGGTCGATCATTAACCTAATAACAATCCCATTTACCCGATATGTCAATTTTTGAGCGAAAAGTCAAGTTTGATCAAAATGGTCGATTTCGACTTGAATGACCGAACCCTTGACCCGATAGGTCGACTTTTGACCAAGAAGTCGACTTTGGTTAAAATGGTCGATTTCGACACAATGACCTCCTGATTGACCTAATAGGTCAACTTTTGACAAAAATTCAATTTTGGTCGATATAATCGATTTTTGACTTAATGACCGATTATTAACTCGATAGAGTAAATCTCTAACCTAAATGTCGAACTTTGGTTAAAATGGTTAATCCTTGACCCAATGACCAACCCATTGACCCAATAGGTCAAGTTATTACCAAAAAGTCAACTTTAGTCAAAATGATCAATCCTTGACCAAATAACTAATCCTTTACCCAATATGTTAGCCTTTGGTGAAAAGTCAATTTTGGTCAAAATAGTCGATTTTTGACTAATGACCACCCCATGGACCGATTAGGTCAACTTTTGACAAAATGTGAATTTTGAGTCGAAAATGATCAATCCTTGACACAATGACATACCCATTGACCCTTTTCGATCGACTTTTTGACAAAAAAGTCGATTTTGGTAAAAGATAGTTTATTTTAACCTAACAACCATACCATTGACCCGATAAGTTAACTTTTGATCAAAAAGTCAACTTTAGTTAAAATGGTCAAGTTCTTACCCGATAACCAACACATTGAACCTAATAGAGTCGACTTATTAACCAAAAATGATCTTTGGTCAAAATGGTCGATCCTTGACTTATTACCGACTCATTGATTAGATAGCGACAACATTTGACCAAAAAGTCGATTTTGGTCAAAATTGTCGATTTGTGACCTAATGACCACCACTATTGACCAAATAGATTAACTCTCGACAACAAAGTGAACTTTGGTCGACATGGTGAATTTACGACCCCGATGACCGAAAAGTTAAATTTGGTCGAAGCGTCGATCCTTCACTCAAAAACCAACTCGGTGACCCGATATGTCGACTTTTAACCAAAAAGTTAACTTTGGTAAAAAAAGTCGATCTTTGACCCGAGACCGACGATTACCGATAGGTCGACCTTTGACCAAAAAGTCGAATTTTGGTCAAAATATTCGATTTTTTACCTAATGACCGACTCCATTAAACAAATAGATCGACTTTTGAAAAAAATGTCGAGTTTGATCAAAATGGTCGATTTCTTACCTAATGACCTACCTATTGACCAAATATGTCGACTTTTGACAAAAGTCGACTTTGGTAAAAATGGTCGATTTCTTACTTAATAACCGCCCGATTGACTCAATGGAGCTGACTTTTGATAAAAAATCGATTTTGGTCAAAACGATCGATTTTTGACCGAATGACCGATTGTTGACCTAATAAGTCAAATTTTGACCAAAATGTCGACTTTGATTGAAATGGTCAATCTTTGGCCCATTGACGAACCCTTTGATCTAATAGGTCAACTTTTAAACAAAAACTCAATTTTGGTCAAAATAATCAATTTTTGACATAATGACCAATTATTGCTCAAAAAGTCAATCTCTTACCAAAAAGTTAATTTTGGTCGAAATGGTCGATCTTTTAACCCGATAGATCGACTTTGACCAAAAATCAACTTTGATTAAAATGATCGATTTCGACCGATGACGAATAAATTGACCCGATATGTGAACTTTGATTAAAATGGTCTTTAAGTCGAATTTGATCGAAATGGTCGATCATTTAGAATGACTGACACATAGACCCGATAGATCGATATTTGACCGAAAGTCGATTTTGGTCGAAATAGTCGATTTTTGACCAATTGACAAATTATTGACCAAATATGTTAATCTTTTACCAAAAAGTCAACTTTGGTCGAAGTGATCGATCTTTGACCCAATGACTGACCCATTGATCCGAAAGGTCGAGTTTTGACCAAAAAGTCGACATTGGTCGAAATGTTCGATCATTGACCCGATGACCGATCCATTGGCCTGATAGGTCGACTTTTGAACAAAAAGTCGATTTTGGTCGAAAATACTCGTATTTTGACACTAATGACCATCTCCTTTACCCAATTTTGGTAGAAATGGTTAATTTCTTACCCAATGACCACCAGTTGACTCGATAGGTCGAGTTTTGACAAAAAATTTAATTTTGGTCAAAATAGCTAATTTTTGACCTAATGACCGATTATTGACCCAATAAGTCGATCTCTGACCAAAAGTTAATTTTGGTTAAAATGACTCGACTCATTGACCTAATGATCGAGCCCATTGACCCGATAGATAAACTTTTGACCGAGAAAGTCGAGTTTGATCGAAATGGTTAATTTCTATCCCGATGACCAAACCCTTGACCCGGCAAGTCAACTTTTGACCAAAAAGTCAACTTTGATCAAAATGGTCAATTTCGACACAATGACCACCTCATTTGACCAATGGGTCGACTTTTGACCAAAATATTAAATTAGGTTGATATATTTAATTTTTGACCTAATGACTAATTATTGACTTAATAAGTCGATCTTTGACCAAAAGTCGACTTCGATTAAAATGGTCGATCCTTGACCCGATAACTGACCGAATGACCGAATAGGTAAATTTTTGACCAAAAAGTCGACATTGGTCAAAATCTTCAAATCTTTGACTCCATTGACCCGATAGATCGACTTTTGACCAAAAGTCGATTTCGAGTTAAAAAAATCAATTTTTGACATAATGACCTCTCAATTGACCCAATAGGTCGACTTTTTGACCAAAAAGTCAACTTTGGTCGAAATGGTCGATCCTGACGGCCCAATGACCTGACTAATTAACCCAAAATGTCAACTTTAGTCAAAAAGGACATTCCTTGAACCGATGAAATACCCCTTACTAAAAAGGTTAACTCAAAATAGAAAATTTTAACCTAATGAGCAACCATTGACCCAAAAGGTCAACTTTTGACCAAAAGTCAACTTTGGTCAAAAAGTTGATTCGACCTAATGACCAGACCAATGAGTCGAACGATCGACTTTTGACCAAAAAGTCGACTTTTGTTAAAATGATCGATGCTTGACACCGACAATCCATTGACCCGATAGCTCACATTCGACCAAAAAGTAAATTTTCTTCGAAGTAGTCAATTTTTGGCTTAAAGACCGATTATTGCTGATAAGTCGATCTCTTACTAAAAGTCGACTTTGGTCGAAATGGTCGATCTTTGACCCGATGACGAACCCATTGACCCAACAGGCCGACTTTTGACCAAAAGTCAACTTTGATCAAAATGGTCAATTTCTTACCCAGACCAACAAATTAACCCAATATGTCAACTTTGGACCAAAAAGTCAATTTTAGTCAAATTGGTCAAATTTTGGCTCAACAAAAAAATTAACTTTGGTCAAAACTGACAATTTTTAACCTAATGACAAATTATTGACCCAATAAGTCAATCTCTTACCAAAAAGTTAAATTCGGTTAAAATGATCAATCCTTGACCCAATGACCAACCCATTGACCTAATAGGTCAATTTTTGACGAAAAAGACAACTTTATACAAAATAGAGAATCCTTAACCGAAAGACCAACCCAATGGCCTAATAGATAAACTTTTGAATAAAAAACCAATTTTGGTCAAAATAGTAATTTTTAACCTTATGACCACCCATTGACGAATATCTTAACTTTTAGCAAAGTCGACTTTTGATCGATTGACAATTTCGACCCGATGCTGACCCATTGACCCAATTGTCAACTTTTGATTAAAAAGTCAACAATGGTCAAAATAATCAATCGTTGACCCAACTACCCAATAGGTCAACTTTTGACCAAAAAGTCAAATTTGGTCAAAATAGTTAATTTTTGATCTAATGATCAATTATTGCCCAATAAGTCAATCTCTTACCAAAAAGTTAACTTTGGTCAAAATGGTTAATCTTTGCCCCAATGACCAACCCATTGACCCAACAGGTCAACTTTCGACCAAAATGTCAGCTTTAATCAAAATGGTCAACTTCAAACCAAACGACCAACAAATTGACCCAATATGTCAACTTTTGTCTAAAAAGTCAACTTTGGTCAAATTTTTCAATCCTTGACCCAATGACTAACTCATTGACGCAAGAGGTCAATATTTGACAAAAAAATCAATTTTGGTCAAAATAGTCAATTTTAACCTTACGACAAATTATTGACCCAATAAGTAAATCACTGACCAAAAAGTCAACTTAGGTCAAAATAATCAATCCTTAACCCAATGACCAACCCATTGACCAAATAGGTCAACTTTTGACCAAAAAGTTATGTTTGGTCAAAATGGTCAATTTCTGACCCAATGACAAACCCATTGACTCAATAGGTCATCTTTTGGCCAAAAAGTTAACTTTGGTCAAAATGGTTAAATTCTGACACAATGACCACCGCATTGACCCAATGGGTCAACTTTTGACCAAAACGTCAATTTGGGTCAAAATAATAAATTTTTGATCAAATGACAAATTATTGACCTAATAAGTCAATCTCTGAACAAAAAGTCAAATTTGGTCAAAATGATCAATCCTTGACCCAATAGGTCAACTTTTAACCAAAAAGTCAACTTTAGTCAAAATTGTTAATCTATGACCCATGACGGCCCATTGACGAATAAGTCGACTTTTGACCAAAAAGTCACTTTTGGTCAAAATAATCAATTTTTTACATAATGGCCACTCAATTTACCCAATAGGTCAACTTTTGACCAAAACTTAACTTTGGTCAAAATGGTCAATTCCTGACCCATTGACTAACCCATTGACCCAATATGTTAACTTTTGACGAAAAAGTAAAATTTGGTCAAAATGGTCAATCCTTAAGCCAATAACCAACCTATTGACCCAATAGATCACCATTAACCAAAAAGTCAATTTTGGTTAAAATTTTTAGTTTGACTTAATGGAAACCCAATTGACCCAATAGGTCAACTTTTGACCAAAAAGTCAACTTTTATCAGAATGGTCAATCCTTAACCCAATGACCAACCCATTGATCCAATAGATTAACGTTTGAGCAAAAAGTCAATTTTGGTCAAAATATTAAATTTTTGACGTAATAACCACCCATTTGCCCAATAGGTCAACTTTTGACCAAAAAGTCAACTTTAGTCAAAATGTTGATTTCTAACCAGATAATGAACCCATTAATCCAATCAAATCAACTTTTGACCGAAAGTCAACTTTGGTCGAAATGGTCGATTCATGACTGATAGTGACTCATTATCCTGATAGTAAACTTTTGAACAAAAGATCGATTTTGAGTCAAAATAGACGATGTTTGACCTAATGAATAATTATTGACCCGATAAGTCGATCTTTGACACAAAAGTCGACTTTAGTCTTAATGGTTAATCCTTGACCGAACCAGACCCAGTGATCCGATAGATCGACTTTTGACCCAAAGTCGACTTTGGTAAAAAAGGTAAATCCTTGACACTGATGACCAATCAACTGACCCAATAGATCGACTTTGACGAAAGTCGATTTTGTTAAAAATCGTCGAATTTTATCTAATGACGATTATTGACCCGATATGTCGAACTCGACCGATAGATCGACTTTAGTCAAAATGGTCATCCTTGACCGATGACCGACCAATTGACCCAATACGTCAACTTTTGACAAAAAAAGTCAATTTTGATCAAAAAGTCAACTTTTGACCAAAAAGTCAACTTTTGACCAAAAAGTCAATTTTTGTCGATATAGTCAATTTTTGACCTAATGACTACCCCATTGACCTAATACGTCAACTTTTGATCAAAAAGTCAACTTTGTTCAAAATGGTCATATTGGGATCCAATGACCAACCCATTTACTCAATAGATCAGTTATTGACCAAAAAGCTAACTTTAGCCAAAATGGTTAATCCTTGATGAAATGACTATCCCATTTCTCAATAGGTCAACTTTTTACCAAAAAGTTAATTTTTGTCAAAATTGTCAATTTTTAACTTAACGACCAATTATTGACCCAATAAGTCAATCTCTAACTAAAAAGTGAACTTGTTCAAATTGGTCAATCCTTGACCCAATGACCATCCCATTGATCCAATATGTCAACTTTTGACAAAAAAATTAATTTTAGTCAAAATAGATAGTTTTTGACCTAATGACCACCCCATTGACCAAATAAGTCAACTTTGGTTAAAATGGTCAATTTCTGACTCAATGACTATCCCATTAACCTTATAGGCCAACTTTTGACCAAAAAGTCAACTTTAGTCAAAATGATTAATCCTTAACCCAATGACCAAGCCCATTAACCCAATAGGTTAACTTTTAACCAAAAGTCAATTTTGGTCAAAATAGTTAATTTTTTAACTAATGACCCGATTATTGATCCAATAGAGTCGATCTCACGACCAAAAATTGACTTTGGATAAAATGGTCGATCTTTTACCTTGATGACCCAACCCATTTACCCGATAGGTGAACTTTTGACCTAAAAGTTTACTTTTGTCAAAATGGTCAATCCTTGACCATTTAATTAACATATTGACCCAATAGGTCAACTTTTGACCAAAAAGTTACTTTTGGTCAAAATTATCAATTTTTAAGCTAATGACCACCCCATTAACCTCATAGGTCAACATTTGACCCAAAAGTCATGTTTAGTTAAAATGGTCAATTTCTGATCCAATGACCAACCCATTGACCCAATAGGTCAACATTTGACCAAAAAGTCAACTTTGGTCAAAATGAATTCGATCCTTGACCTGATAACACGACCCATAGACCCATTTGCTCAATTTTTGATCAAAATAGTCAATATTTGACATAATAGCCAATTATTGACCTGATAAGTTAATCTTTGACCAAAAACTCAACTTTGGTCAAGATGGTCAATCCTTGACCAAATAACCAATCTATTGACCCAGTATGTCAACTTTTGATTAAAAAATGAACTTAAGTCAAAATAGTTAATCCTTGGCACAATGACTAACCCTTTATCACAATAGGTCTACTTTTGACCGAAAAGTCAATTTTGGTTAATATTGTCAATTTTTGACATAATGACCACCCTATTGACCCAATAGGTCAACTTTTGACCAAAAAGTTGACTTTGATCAAAATGGTCAATTTCTGACCCAATGACTACCCCATTGACCTAATGGGTTAACTTTTGACCAAAAATTCACTTTTGGTCAAAATAGTCAATTTTTGACAAAACCCAATAAGTCAATCTCTGACTAAAAGGTTAATTTTGGTCGAAATGAGTCGATCCTTGACACGATGACCGACCCGTGGACCGATCGCTCGACTTTTGACCAAAAATTGAACTTTAGTCAAAATAGTCGATCATCGACACAATGACCGACCCATTGACTTAATAGGTCGACTTTTTGACAAAAAAGTCGATTTTGGTCGATATAGATAATTTTTGACCGAATGACCACCCCGTTGACCTAATATGTTAACTTTTAACTAAAAAGTCAACTTTGGTCAAAATAGTCAATTTCTGACTCAATGACTAGCCCATTGGCCTAATGGGTCAAGTTTTGACAAAAAATTTAATTTTGGTCAAACTAGTCAATTTTTGACGCAATAAGTCAATCTCTGACCAAAAAGTCAACTTTGGTCAAAATGGTCAACCTTAACCCAAAGACCAGCCAATTGACCCAGTAGGTCAACTTTTGACTAAGAAGTAAACTATGGTTAAAATGGTCTATCTTTGGCCTAATGACCCAATAGATCAACCTTTAACCAAAAAGTAATTTTGGTCAAAATAGTCAATTTTTGACCTAATGACTACAAAAATTACCCAATATGTCAACTTTTGATCAAAAAGTCGACTTTGGTCAAAATAGTCAATTTCTGACCCAATGACCAACCCATTGACCCATTAGGTCTAATTTTAACCAAAAAGACAACTTAAGTCAAAATTGTCAATCCTTGAACCAATGAACAACCCACTGACCCAATATGTCAGGTTTTGACCAAAAAGTCAATTTTGGTCAAAATACTCAATTTTTGCTCTAATGACCGATTATTGACCCAATAAGTCAATATCTTGCCAAAAAGACAACTTCGGTCAAAATGGTAAATCCTGACCCAATGACCAACCCATTGACCAATAGGTCAACTTTTGACAAAAAATTCAATTTTGGTCATAATAGTCAACTTTTGACATAGTGTCCAATTAATGATTTAATAGGTCAATCTCTGAACAAGAAGTCAATTTTGGTCAAAATGTTCAATCCTTGACCTAAGGACGAACCCATTGACCCAATTGGTCAACTTTTTATAAAAAAATTAACTTTGGTCAAAATAGTTAATCTTTGACCCAATGACCAATTCATTGACCCAATAGGTCAAATTTTGATCAACAACTCAATTTTGGTCAAAATAGTCAATTTTTGTCCTAATGAAGATCCGATTGACCCAACTGGTCAACTTTTGACAACAAAGTCAACTTTGGTCGAAATGTTCAAATTCTGACTCAATGACTACCCCGTTGACCCAATGGGTCATCTTTTGAGCAAAAATATAATTTTGGTCAAAATAGTCAATTTTAAACTTAATGACCAATTATTGACCCAATAAGTCAATCTATGACCAAAAAGTTCAATTTTAAACTTAATGACCAATTATTGACCCAATAAGTCGATCTATGACCAAAAGTTAACTTTGGTCAAAAGGGTTAATCCTTGACACAATGTCTGACCCATTGCTCCAATAGGTCAACTTTAGACTAAAAACATAACTTTGGTCAAAATCATCAATTTTTGACCAATGACCTCCCCATTGACCTAATCAGTCAACTTTTGACCAAAAATTCAATTTTGGGCATAATAGTCAATTTTTGACCTAAAGATCAATTATAGACCCAATATGTCGATTTCGAACGAAAAGTCGACTTTGGTCGAAATGGTTAATCCTTGACCCGATGACCGATCCATTGACCCGATAGGTCAACTTTTGACCAAAAAGTTAACTATTGTCATAATGGTCGATCTTTGACCTAATCACCCAATAAATGAACCTTTGAACAAAAAACAATTGTTGTCAAAATAGTCAATTTTGGACCTAACGACCACTCAATTGATCCGATATGTCAACTTTGACCAAAAAGTCGAGTTTTGTCAAAATGGATAATTTCTGACCCAGTGACCAACCCATTGACTCAATAGGTCAACCTTTGACCAAAAAGTCAACTTTTGTCAAAATGGTCAATCCTTGAACCGATAGTAGCCATTGACCCAATATGTCAACTTTACACCAAAAAGTCAGTTTTTGTTAAAATAGTCAATTTTCGACTTAATGACTAATTATTGACCAAATAAGTCAATCTCTTACGAAAATGTGAAATTTGGTAAAAATGGTCAATCCTTGACCCAATGTCCCAATTGGCCAACTTTTGACCAAAAAATCAACTTTGGTCAAAATGGTTAATCCTTCACCAAATGACTAACCCATTGACCCGATAGGTCAACTTTTGAGCAAAAAGTCAATTTTAGTCAAAATAGTTAATTTCTGACCTAATGACCAATTATAGACCAAATAAGTCAATCTCTTACCAAAAAGTCAACTTTAGTAAAAATGGTCAATCCTTGACCCGAGGACCGACCCATTGACCATATAGAGTCGACTTTTGACCACAAAGTCGACTTTGGTTAAAATGATAAATTCTTGACCCAATAAACAACCCATTGACCCCAAAGTTCGACTTTTGACCAAAAATTCGATTTTGAGTCGAAATAGTCGATTTTCACTGCCGACCAATTATTGACCTAATAAGTCAATCTCTGACTAAAAGTAAACTTTGGTAAAAAATGGTCAATCCTTGACCCAATGACAAACCCATTGACCCAATTGGTCAACTTTTGACCAAAAAAACAACTTTGGTCAAAATGGTCAATCCTTGACCAAATGACCAACTAATTAACCCAATAGGTCATATTTTGACCAAAAAGTTAATTTTGGTCAAATAGTTAATTTTTTACTTAATGACCATCTAATTGACCCAATTGGTCAACTTTTGACCAAAAAGTCAACCTTGGCCGAAATGGCCAATTTCTGACCCGATGACCACCTCGTTGACCCAGTGGTTTAACTTTTGACCAAAAATTGATTTTGGTCGAAATAGTCGATTTTTGACCTAATGACCAATTATTGACCCAATAAGTCGATCTACGACCAAAAATCAACTTTGGTCCATATTAGATCTATTTGTTGGTCATTGGGTCGAGGATTAACCATTTTAACCGAAAGTTGACTTTTTGGTGAAAAGTTAACTGTATTAGGTCGAGGGTTGGTCATTAGGTCGAGAGATTGACCATTTTGACCAAAGTTGACTTTTAGCTAAAAGTTGACCTATTAGGTCGATGGGTTAGTCATTGGGTCGAAGTTGACCATTTTAACGAAGGTTGACTTTTTGGTTAAAAGTTGTCCTATTGGATCAATGGTTTGTTCATTGGGTAAGAAGTTGATCATTTTAACCAAAGTTGACTCTTGGTCAAAGTTGACCTTTTGGGTCAACGGTGTGGTCATTAGGTCAAAATTTGATTTTTTTACTGAAATTTAATTTTGGGTCAAAAGTTGAGCTATTGAGCCATTAGGTCAAAGATTGACCATTTTGACCAAAGTTGACTTTTTGCTCAAAAGTTGACCTATTGGGTCAATGGGTTGTTCACTGTGTCAAGGATTGACCATTTTGACAAAATTTGACTTTTTGGTAAGAGATTGACTTGTTGGATTCGATAATTAGTCATTAGGTCGAATATTAAATATTTTGATAATCGGAAGTTGGCTTTATTAGATTGATCGGTTGGTCATTGGGTCAAGGATTGACCATTTTGATCAATGTTGACTTTTTGGTCAAACGTTGACCTATTGGGTCAATGAGTTAGTCATTGGGTCGGATATTGACCATTTTTACCAAAGTCGAATTTTTAGTCAAACGTTGACTGTATTAAGTAATTTGGGTGGTCATTTGGTCTAAAATTGATTAATTTAACCAATATTATTTTTTAGTCGAAAGGTTGATTTATTGGGAAAATGAGTTGGTTATTAGGTTAAGGATTGACCCTTCGACCAGAAGTTGACTTTTTGGTCATTGGGTCAAAAATTAACCATGTTGACCGAAAGTCGACTTTTTTGTCGAAAGTTCATCTATTTGGTCGATGGGGTGGTCATTAGGTCAAGCTGACTATTTTGACAAAAAATGACTTTTGTCGAAATGTTGTCTATTTAGTCGAAGAGTTGGTAATTAGGTGAAGGATTGATGATCTTGATCGAAGTTGTCTTTTTCGTCGAAAGTTGACTGTTGCGTCGAGGGGTTTGTTATTGGGTCGAACTTGACAATTTATCTAAAGTTGACTTTTTGGTCGAAAGTTGACCTATTGGGTCAATGGAGTGGTTGTTAGGTTAAAAATTTACTATTTTGACCAAAATTTACTTTTTTGTCAAAATTTGACCAAATGGATCAAAGGGTATGTCATTATGTCAAAGATCAACCATTTTGGCCAAAATTCACATTTTGGTCAAAAGTTAACCTATTGGGTCAATGGGTTGGTCATTAGGTTAATGATTGACCATTTTGACCAAAGTTGACTTTTTTGTCAAAGATTTACTTATCGGATCAATAATTTGTCATTAGGTCGAAAGTTTTCTAATTTGACCAAAATTGAATTTTTGGTTAAAAGTTGACCCATTAGGTCAACGGGTGTTTTATTGTGTCGAAATTGACCAATTTATCTAAAGTTGACTTTTTAGTCGAAAGTTGACTATTGGGTCTATGGGGTGGTTGTTAGCTTAAAAATTTACTATTTGACCAAAATTTACTTTTTGTCAAAATTTGATCAAATTGGTCAAAGGGTTGACCATTTTGGCCAAAATTCACATTTTGGTCAAAAGTTGACCTAATGGGTCAATGGGTTGGTCATTAGGTTAATGAATGACCATTTTGACCAAAGTTGACTCTTTAGTCAAAGATTGACTTATCGGATCAAGAATTGGTCATTAGGTCAAAAATTATCTAATTTGACCAAAATTGAATTTTTGGTCGAAGTTGACTCATTAGGTCGACGGGTGTTCATTATGTCGAGAATTGACCATTTCGACCAAAGTTGACTTTTTGGTCGAAAGTTGACTTATTTGGACGATGGGTGGTATTTAGGTCGAAAATTGACTATTTCGACCAAAATTGACTATTTGGTCGAATGTTGACATATTAGATTGATGGCTTGGCCATTAGATTCGAGGATTGACTATTTTGACCAAATTTGATTTTTTGTCAAAGGTTGACCGATTGGGTCCATGGGTTGGTCGATGGGTCGAGGATTGACCATTTTAACCAAAATTAACTTTTTTTGTCGAGAGATTAACTTATTGGATCAATAACTGACAGTAGGTGAAAAGTTGACTATTTTGAAAAATATTGGTCATTGGCTAAGGGATTGACCATTTTGACCAAAGTAGTCTTTTAGTAAGAGATTGACTTATTGGGTCGATAATTATTCATTATGTCAAAAATTGACTATTTGGACCAAAATTGATTTTTTAGTCAAAAGTTGACCTATTGAGTAAATGGGTTGTCATTGGGTCAAGGATTGACCATTTTGACCAAAGTTGACTTTTTGGTCAAAAGTTTGCCTATTGTGTTAAGGGGTTTGGTCATTGGGTCAAAAATTGACCATTTTAACCAAAATGAACTTTTTGGTCAAAAGTTGACATATTATGTAATTTGGGTGTTCATTAGATCAAAAGTTGACTTTTTTGAACAAAATTGCTCTTTGGTCAAAGGTTGATCAATTTGGTCATTGATTCAAGGATTTAGCATTTTGACCATAGTTGACTTTTTGGTCAAAAGTTGACATATTGGGTCAATGGGCTATTCATTGGGTCAAGGATTGACCATTTTGACCAAAGTTGATTTTTTTGTCAGAGATTGACTTATTGGGTCAAGAATTAGTCATTAGGTCAAAAATCGACTATTTTGACCAAAATTGACTTTTTGGTCAAAAGTTAACCCATTAGGTCAATGGGGTGGTCATTGGCCGAGAAATTGACTATTTCGACCAAAATTAAGTTTTTGCTTAAAAGCTAACCTTTTGGGTCAATGGGGTGGTCATTAGGTCAAAAATTAATATATTGACCAAAATTGACATTTTGGTCAAAAGATAACCTTTTGTATCAGTAGATTGGTCATTTTTGTCAATGATTGACTATTTTGGCTACAATTCACTTTTTGGTCAAAAGTTGACCTATTGGGCCAATGGGTCGGTCATTGGCTTAAGGATTGACCATTTTGACCAAAGTTGATTTTTTTGTCAGAGATTGACTTATTGGGTCAAGTATTGGTCATTAGGTCAAATATTGACTATTTTGACTGAAATTAAATTTTTGGTCATAAGTTAACCCGTTAGGTCAATGGGGTGGTTATTTGGTCAGAAATTGATCATTTTGACCAAGTTAATTTTTTTGTCAAACGTTAACCTATTGGGTCAACTTGGATGGTCATTAGGTCAAAAATTGACTATATTGACCAAAATTGATTTTTTGGCCAAATGTTGTCATATTTTGTCAAGGATTGACTACTTTGACGAAAGTTCACGTTTTGGTCCAAAGTTGACCTCTTGGGTCAATAGGTTGGTCATTGGGTCAAGGATTAACCATTTTAACCAAAGCTGACTTTTTGGTCAGAGATTGACTTATTGGGTCAATAATTGGTCATTATGTTAAAAATTGACTATTTTGATCAATTTTTGACCTATTGGGTCTATGGGTTGGTCATTGGGTCAAGGATTGACCGTTTTGACCAAAGTTGACTTTTTGGTCAAAAGTTGACTTATTGGGTCAATGGGTTGGTCATTGGATCAGAAATTGACCATTTTAACTAAACATGAATTTTTGGTCAAAAGTTGACCAATTTGGGTTAATGATGTGGTCATTAGGTCAAAAATTAACAATTTTGGCCAAAATTAACTTTTTGGTAAAAAATGGCCTATTGGGTCAATAAGTCCGTCATTGGGTAAAGGATTTAGCATTTTGACCAAAATTGACTTTTTGGTCAAAAGTTGACTGTTGGTCGATGGATTGGTCATTAAGTCAAAGATTAACCATTTCGACCAAAGTTGTCTTTTTGGTCAGAGATTGACTTAATGGGTCAATAATTGGTCATTCGGTTAAAAATTGATTATTTTTGCCAAAATTGAATTTTTGGTCAAAAGTTGACCCATTGGGTTAATTGGGTGGTCATTATGTCAAAAATTGACCATTTTGACCAAAGTTGATTTTTTGTCAAAAGTTGACCTTTTGGGTCAATGGGTTGGTCTTTGTGTACGAAATTGATCATTTTGACCAAACTTTACTTTCTTTTGTCAAAAGCTGACCTATTGGGTCAATGGGGTGGTCATTAGATAAAAAATTGATAATTTTAACTAAAATTGACTTCTTGGTCAAAAGTTGTCCTATTGCGTTAATGATTGGTCATTGGGTCAAGGATTGACCATTTTGACCAAAGTTGAATTTTTGGTTAAAATTGACATATTGGTTTAATGAGTTGGTTATTCGGTCGAGGATTGATCCTTTTGACTAATGTTGACTTTTTCGAAAGTTCATTTTTTCGGTCAATGGGGTGGTCATTATGTAAGAAATTAAGCTATTTTGAATAAAATTTACTTTTATGTCGAAAGTTGATCTATTTAGTAAATGGGTTGGCCATTAGGTCAATGGTTGACCATTTTTACCAATGTTGTTTTTTTGGTCAAAAGTTGACTTATTGGGTTAATGGGGTAGCTATTGGGTCAGAACTTGACCCATTTAACTAAAGTTGACTTTTTGGTCAAAAGTTGATCTATTATGTCAATGAGGTGATTGTTAGGTTAAAAATAAACTATTTTGACAAAAAATTGCTTTTTTGTCAAAAGTTGACCAATTGGGTCGTTGTGTATTTCATTGTGTCAAGGATTGATAATTTTAACCAAAATTCACATTTTGGCCAAAATTTGGGTCAAGAATTGACCATTTTAACCAAAGTTGATTTTTTGGTCAAAAGTTGACCTATTGGATTAAATGGTTTGTCATTGGGTCAGAAATTGAACATTTTGACCAAAATAATTTTTTTGGTCAAAAGTTGACCTATTGGGTCAATGGGTGGTCATTAGGTCAAAAATTGATTATTTTGACCAAAATTGACTTTTTGGTTAAAAGTTAACCTATCGGGTCAATAAAGTGGTCATTGGGTCAAGGATTGACCATTTTAACCAAAGTTGTCTTTTTAGTTAGAGATTGACTTATTGGGTCAAAGATTGACTTTTTGGGTCGATAATTGGTCATTGGGTCAAGGATTGACCAATTTGACCAAAGTTGACTTTTTGGTCAAAAGTTGACCTATTGTGTCAATGGGTCGGTCATTGTGTCAGAAATTGACCATTTTAACCAAGATCAACTTTTTGGTCAAAAGTTGACATATTATGTAATTTGGGTGTTCATTAGATCTTAAATTGACTTATTTTGACCAAATTAATTTTTGATCGAAAGGTTGATCTATTAGGTCATTGAATTAAGGATTGACCATTTTGACCATAGTTGACTTTTTGGTCGAAAAGTTGACCTATTGGGTCGATGGGTTGGTCATTGGGTCAAGGATTGACCATTTTGGCCAAAGTTGACTTTTTGGTCAAAGATTGACTTATTAGGTCAAGAATTGGTCATTTTGTCAAAAATTGATTATTTTGACCAAAAGTGAATTTTTTGTCAAAAGATGATCCATTAGACCAATGGGGTAGTCATTGGCTGAGAAATTGAATATTTTGACCAAAATTGACTTTTTGGTCAAAAGTTAACCTTTTAGGTCAATGGGGTGGCCATTAGGTATTAAATTGACTATATTGAAATAAATTGACTTTTTGGTCGAAAGTTGACCTTTTGTGTCGATAAATTGGTCATTGTGTCGAGGATTGACTATTTTGGCTAAAGTTCACTTTTTGGTAAAAGTTGACCTATTGGGTCGATGGGTCGGTCATTGGGTCGAGGATTGACCATTTTGATCAAAGTTAAGGTTTTAGTCGCGGATTGGTTTATTGGGTCGAGAATTGGTCATTAGGTCGATGGGGTGGTCATTGGGTCAGAAATTGACAATTTTGACCAAAGTTGATTTTTGGTCGAAAGTTCGCATATTGGGTCGACTTGGGTGGTCATTAAGCCAAAAATTGACTATATTGATCAAAATTGACTTTTTGGTTAAAAGTTGACCTATTGTGTCAATGGATTGATCATTGTGTCAAGGATTGACTATTTTGACTAAAGTTCGTTTTTTGGTCCAAAGTTGACCTATTGGGTCAATGAGTTGCTCATTGGGTCAAGGATTGACTATTTTGACCAAAGTTGACTTTTTAGTCAGAGATTGACGTATTGGGTCAATAATTGGTCATTATGTCAAAAATTGACTATTTTAGTCAAATTTTGACCTATTGGGTCTATAGGTTGGTCAATGGGTCAAGGATTAACCATTTTCACCAAAGTTGACTTTTTGGTTAAAAGTTGACCTATTGGTTCAATGAGTTGGTCATTCGATCAAAAATTGACCATTTTAACGATACCTGACTTTTTGTTCAAAAGATGACCTATTGGGTTAATGGTGCGGTCATTATGTCAAAAATTGACAATTTTGACCAAAGTTAACTCTTTGGTCAAAAGTGGACCTATTGGGTCATTGGGTCAAGGATTAACCATTTCGACCAAAGTTGACTTTTCGGTTAAAGATTGACTTATTAGGTCAATAATTGGTCATTTAGTCAAAAATTGATTATTTTGACCAAAATTAAATTTTTGGTCAAAAGTTGACCCATTGGGTTAATGGGGTGGTCATTATGTTAGAAATTGACCATTTTGACCACTGTTGATTTTTTGTTAAAAGTTGACCTTTTGGGTCAATGGGTTGGTCATTGGGTAAGAAATTAAACATTTTGACCAAAGTTGACTCTTTTTGTCAAAAGTTGACCTATTGGGTCAATGGGGTGGTCATTAGGTAAAAAATTGATTATTTTGACAAAAAATAACTTTTTGGTCAAAAGTTGTCCTATTACTTCAATGGGTTGGTCATTGGGTCAAGGATTGACCATTTTGACCAAAGTTGACTTTTTGGTTAAAATTGACCTGTTGTTTTAATGAGTTGGTTATTGCATCAAGGATTGAACCTTTTGACCAATGTTGAGTTTTTGGTCATTAGGTCAGAATATAACCATGTTGACCAAAGCTGACTTTTTTTTTCAAAAGTTCATCTTTTTGGTCAAAGGGGTGGTTATTAGGGCAAAAATTGACTATTTTGAACAAAATCGACTTTTTCGTCAAAAGTTGACCTATTTAGTCAATGGGTTGGCCATTAGGTCAACAATTGACCATTTTTACCAAAGTTGTCTTTTTGGTCAAAAGTTGAACTAGTGGGTTAATAGGTTGGTTATTTGGTCAGAACTTGACCATCTTAACTAAAGTTAACTTTTTCGTCAAAAGTTGACCTATTGGGTCAATGAGGTGGTTATTAGGTTAAAAATTGACTATTTTGAAAAAAAATTACTTTTTTTGTCAAAAGTTGACCGATTGGGTCAATGTGTGACCCAATGGGTCAACTTTTGACCAAAATGTGAATTTTGGTCAAAATGGTCAATCCTTGTCACAATGACATACCGATTGACCCAATTGGTACACTTTTAACAAAAAAGTAAGTTTTGGTCAAAATAGTCAATTTTTAACCTAACAATCACTCCATTAACCGAATATGTCAACTTTTGAGAAAAAGTCAACTTTAGTTAAAATGGTCAAGTTCTGACCCAATAACCAACTCATTGACCCAATAGGTTAATTTTTGACCAAAAAGACAACTTTGGTCAAAATATTAAATCCTTGACCTAATGGCCAATCTATTGACTAAATAGTGACTTTGGACCAAAAGGTCAAATTTGGTCAAAATAGTCAATTTTTGACCTAATGATCACCCCATTAACCAAATAGATGAACTTTTGACAAAAAATTCAGCTTTGATCAACATGGTTAATTTCTGACCCAATGTCCAAAAAGTCAACTTTGGTCAAAAGGGTCAATCCTTGACCCAATAACCAAGTCAATAAACCAATAGGTCAACTTTTAATAGAAAAATCAACTTCGGTCAAAATGGTCAATTCTTGACCCAATGACCAACCCATTGACCCAATAGGTCGACTTTTGACCAAAAAGTCAATTTTGGTCAAAATAGTCAACTTTTTACCTAATGACCATCCCATTGACCCAATATGACAACTTTTGACAAAAAAGTCAAGTTTGGTCAAAACGATCAATTTCTTGCCGATGTCTGACCGCATTGACCGATAGGTCGACTTTTCGCAAAAAGTCAACTTTGGTCAAAATACTCAATTTTTGACATAATGACCACCTAATTAACCCAATGGGTCAACTTTTGACCAAAAATTCAATTTTGGTTAAAATAATCAATTTTTGACTGAATGACCAATTATTGATCCAATAAGTTAATCTCTGACTAAAATGCCGACTTTAGTCAAAATGGTCATAATCAACTCATTGACCAAAAAGTCAACTTTTGACCAAAAAGACAACTTTGGTTAAAATATTCAATCTTTGACCTAATGACCAACCTATTGACTAAATAGGTCAACTTCGGACCAAAAAGTTAATTTTGGTCAAAATAATCAATTTTTGACCTAATGACCACCCCATTGACCAAATAGATGAACTTTTAACAAAAAAGTCAGGTTTGTTCAAAATGGTTAATTTCTGACCCAATGTCCGAAAAGTGAACTTTGGTCAAAAGGGTCAATCCTTGACCCAATAACAACTTCATTAAACCAATAGGTCAACTTTTAACAGGAAAGTCAACTTTGGTCCAAATGGTCAATCCTTGACCCAATGACCAGCCCATTAACCAAATGGGTAAACTTTTGACCAAAAAGTAAATTTTGGTCAAAATAGTCAATTTTTTACCTAATCACCACCCCATCGACTCAATAGGTCAACTTTTGACAAAAAAGTCAAGTTTGGTCAAAATGATCAATTTCTTACCTAATGACCAACCCATTAACCCAATAAGTCAACCATTGACAAAAAGTCAACTTTTGTCAAAATGCTCAAATTCTGATATAATTACCACTTAATTAACCTAAGTGGTCAACTTTTGACCAAAAATTCAATTTTTGTCAAAATAATTAATTTTTGCCGAATGACCAATTATTAACCAAATAAGTCAGTCACTGACCAAAAAGTCAACTTTGGTCGAAATGTTTAATCTTTGATCCAATGATCAACCCATTGACCCAATAGGTCAACATTTGACCAAAAAGTCAACTTAGGTCAAATGGTCAGTCATTGACCCAATTACCAACCCCCTGGCCCAATAGATCTACTTTTGACTAAAAAGTTAATTTTGGTTAAAATTGTCAATTTTTGACCTAATGACCACCCCATTAACCCAATAAATCAACTTTTGACCAAAAAATCCTGTTTTGTTAAAATGGTTAATTTCTAACCCAATGATAAAGTCATTGACCCAATAT
Source organism: Papilionanthe hookeriana x Papilionanthe teres (assembly GCA_022702705.1). Lineage (NCBI taxonomy): Eukaryota > Viridiplantae > Streptophyta > Magnoliopsida > Asparagales > Orchidaceae > Papilionanthe > Papilionanthe hookeriana x Papilionanthe teres. Next base: position 63,720,249 of record CM040435.1, on the reverse strand, counting down.
GTTAACCTTTGACCAAAAAGTCAACTTTGGTTAAAATGGTCAATCCTTGATCCAATGACCAAGCTATAGATCTAATAGGTCAACTTTTGACCAAAATAGTTAATTTTTGACATAATGATCAATTATTGACCCAATAAGTCAATCTCTGATCAAAAAGTCAACTTTGGTCAAAATGATCAATTTCTGACCCAATACCACCCCATTGACCTAATGGGTCAACTTTTGGCCAAAAATTTAATTTTGGTCAAAATAATCAATTTTTGACCTAATGAACAATTATTGACCCAATAAATCAATCTCTGAGGAAAAAATCAACTTTAGTCAAAATGGTCAATCCTTGACCTAATGACTAACCCATTGACCCAATGGATCAACATTTGACAAAAAAGTCAACTGTGTTCAAAATGGTCAATCTGGGACCCAATGACCAAATAGATCAACATTTGACCAAAAAGTAATTTTGGTCAAAATAATTAATTTTTGACCTAAAGACCACCAAAATTACACAATATGCCAACCTTTGACTAAAAAGTTGATTTTGGTCAAAAAAGTCATTTTCTGACTAAATAACTAACCCAATGACCCAATAGGTTACCTTTTGACCAAAAAGTCAACTTTAGTCAAAATGGTCAATCATTGACCAAATGACCAATCCATTGACCCAATAGGTCAACTTTTTACTAAAATTTCAATTTTAGTCAAATTAGTTAATTTTTGGCCTAAAATTGACTTTTTGGTCAAAAGTTGACCTTTAGGGTCAATGGGGTGGTTATTAGGTCAAAAATTGATTTTCTTGACCAAAATCGACTTTTTGATCAAAAGTTATCCGATTGGGTCATTGGGTCAATGATTGACCAATTTGGCCAAAGTTGGCTTTTTAGTCAAAAGTTAACTTATTTGGTCAATCAGTTGGTCATTGGGTGAAGGATTGACTTATTGGGTCAATAATTGGCCAATACGTCAAAAATTGATTATATTGACCAAATATTGATTTTTTTGTCAAAAGTTGACCCATTGGGTTAATGGGTTGGTCATTGTGTCAGAAATTGATCATCTTGACCAAAGTTGAGTTTTTGGTCAAAAGTTGACCTATTGGGTCAAGGGTTTGGTCATTAGGTCAGAAACTGACCATCTTGACCAAACTTGACTTTTTGTTCAAAAGTTGACCTATTGGGTCAATGGGTTGGACATTAGGTCAATGATTAACTATTTTCATTAAAGTTAACTTTTCAGTCAGAGATTGACTTATTGGGTCAATAGTTAGTCATTAGGTCAAAAATTGATTGTTTTGACAAAAACTGAATTTTTGGTCAAAAGTTGACTCATTGGGTCAACGTGGTGGTCATTAATTCAGAAATTGACCTTTTCAACCACTATGTCTTTCAGCCAAAAGTTGACCTATTGGATCGATGGGATGGTTATTAGGTCAAAAATTGACTATTTTGACCTGAATTGACTTTTTGGCCAAAATTTAACCCATTTGATTAATTGGTTGGTCTTTGGGCCAATGATTGATAATTTTGACCAAAGTTGATCTTTTCATCAAAAGTTGACTAATTAGGTCATTGGGTCAATGATTGACCATCTTGACCAAAGTTGACTTTTTGGTCAGAGATTGATTTATTAGGTCAGTAATTTGGTCAGTACGTCAAAAATTGACAATTTTAACCAAAATTGAATTTTTTCAATGGGTTGGTCATTGGGTCAAGAATTGATCATTTTGACCTAAGTTGACTTTTTAGTCAAAAGTTGACCTATTGGATCAATGGGTTGGTCCTTGGGTGATGGATTGAACAATTTGACCAAAGTTGACTTTTTTGTAAGAGATTGACTTATTGGGTCTATAATTGGTCGTTAGGTCAAAATTTGACTATTTTAACCAAAATTAATTTTTTGTTCAAAAGTTGACCTATTGGGCCATGGATTTGCCATTTTGACCAAAGTTGATTTTTTAGTCAAGTTAACCAATTGGATCAAGGGGTCAATGTATTGGGTCAGAAATTGACCATTTTGACCAAATTTGACTTTTTGGTCAGAAATTGACTTATTGGGTCAATAATTAGTCATTTGGTCAATGAGGAGGTCATTGGGTCATAAATTGACCATTTTGACCAAAGTTGACTTTTTGGTCAGAGATTGACATATTGTGTTAATGGAATGCTCATTAGGTCAAAAATTGACTGCACTGACCAAAATTGACTTTTTCGTTAAAAGTTGACATTGTCTCAATGTGTTAGGCATTGGGTCAAGGATTGACCATTTTGACCAAAGTTGACTTTTTGGTCAGAGATTGACTCATTTGGTCAATAATTGATTATTTTGGTCAAAAGTTGACCTATTCAGTCAATGGGTTGGTCATTGGGTTAAGGATTAACCATTTTGACCAAAGTTAACTTTTTGGTCAAAAATTGACCTCTTGGGTAATTGGGTTGGTCATCGGGTCATAAATTGATCATTTTGACCAAAGTTGTCTTTTTGGTCAAAGTTGACCTATTATATCAATGGGTTGGTCATTGGGTCAAAGATTGACTATTTCGACCAAAATTAACTTTTTGGTCAGAGATTGACTTATTTTGTCAGTAATTGGTCATTCGGTCAAAAATTGATTGTTTTGAACAAAATTGAATCTTTGGTCAAAAGTTGACTCATTGGGTTAATTGGGTGGTCATTATGTCAGAAATTGACCATTTTAACCAAAGTTGACTTTTGTTAAAAGTTGACCTATTGGGTCAATGGGTAGGTCATTGGGTAAGAATTTGACCATTTTGGCCAAAATTAACTTTTTTTGTCAAAAGTTAACCGATTGGGTGATTGGGGTGGTCATTAGGTTTAACAATTTCTATTTTGACCAAAATTGACTTTTGGTCAAAAGTTCACTTATTAGGTTAATGGGTAAGAATTTGACCATTTTTACCAAAATTAACTTTTTTGTTAAAAGTTAACCAATTGGGTCAATGGGGGTGGTCATTAGGTAAAATATTGACTATTTTGACCAAAATTGACTTTTTGGTCAAAAGTTGATCTATTAGGTCAATGGGTTAGTCATTGGGTCAAGGATTAACAATTTTGACCAAAGTTGACTTTTTGTTTAAAAGTTGACCTATTGGGTCAATGAGTTGGTTATTGGTGAAGGATTGACCCTTTTTACTGAGGTTAACTTTTTGGTCATAGAGTCAGAAATTAACCGAAGCTAGCTTTTTTGTCAAAAGTTCATCTATTTGGTCAATGGGGTGATCATGAGGTCAAAAATTGACCATTTTGACCAAAGTTGACTTTTTGGTCAGAGATTGACTTATTGGGTTAATAATTGGTCATTAGGTTAAATATTGATTATTTTGACCAAAATTGAATTTTTGGTCAAAAGTTAACCCATTGGGTCAACGGATTGACTTTTTGGTCAAAAGTTAACCTATTCGGTCAACGGGATGGTCATTAGGTTAAAAATTAACTATTTTGACCAAAATTAACTTCTTGGTCAAAATTTGACCTATGGAGTCAATGGTTTGGTCATTGAGTTGACCATTTTGACCAAAGTTGATTTCTTGATCAAAATTTCACTAATGGGATCAATGGGTTGGTCATTGGGTTGAGGATTTTGACCAAAGGTGCCTTTTTATTCAGAGATTGACTTATTGGATCAATAATTTGTGAGTAGGTTAAAAATTGACTATTTTGACGAAAAATTGATTTTCTTATCGAAAGTTGACCTATTTGGTCAATGGGTTGGTCATTGGGTCAAAGATTGACCTTTTTGACCAAAGTGGGCTTTTTGGTCATCAATTGACCTATTGGGTCAATGGGTTCTTCATTGGGTCGGAAATTGACCATTTTTACCAAAGTCGACATTTTGGTCAAAAGTTGACATATTGGTTAATTTTGGTGGTCATTAGGTCAAAAATTTACTATTTTGACCAAAATTGATTTTTTGCCAAAGTTTGATCTATTGGGTCAATGATTGACATTTTGACCATAGTTGATTTTTTTGTCAAAAATTAATCTATTGGGTTAATGGATTGGTAATTGGGTCAAGGATTGACCATTTTTACAAAAGTTGACATTTTGTGAGAGATTAACTTTTTGGGTCAATAATTGGTCAGAAGGTAAAAAAATAGACTATTTTGACCGAAATTAATTTTTGGTCAAAAGTTAACCTATTGGGTCAATGGGTTGTTCATTGTGTCGTGGTTTGACCATTTTGACCAAATTTGACTTTCTGGTCAAAAGTTGACCTATTGGGTCAATGGGTTGCTCATTGCGTCAAGGATTGAATTCTTTAACCAAAGTTGACTTTTTAGTCAAAAGTTGACCTATTGGGTTAATGGGTTGCCCATTGCGCCAAGGATTGACTGCTTTGACCAAATTGACTTTTTAGTAAGAGATTTGCTTATTGGGTCAATAATTGGTCATTAGGACAAAAATTTACTAGTTTGATAAAAATTAACTTTTCGGTCAAAAGTTGACCTATTGGGTCAATGAGTTGGTCATTCAGTGAAGTATTGACCATTTTGACGAAAGTCGACTTTTTGGTTGAAAGTTGACCGATTGGGTCAATGGGTTGGTCATTAGGTCAGAAGTTGATCATTTTGACCAAAGTCGACTTTTTGGTCAAAATTGACATAGTCAGTTGGGTGGCCATTAGGTCAAAAATTGAATATTTTGACCAAAATTACTTTTTGGTCAAAGGTTGATCTATTAGGTCATTAGGTCAAAGATTGGCAATTTTGACCTAAGTTGACATTTTGGTTAAAAGTTGACCTGTTAGGTCAATGGGTTGGTCAATGGGTCAAGAATTGACCATTTTAACCAAATTTAACTTTTTGGTTAAGAGTTGACTTATTGGATCAATGGGTTGGTCATTTGGTCAAGGATTGACTATTTTGACCAAAGTTGAGTTTTTGGTCAAAAGTTGACCTATTGGATCAATGGGTTGGTCATTGGGTCAATTATTGACCATTTTGACCAAAGTTGACTTTTTCATCAAAAGTTGACTTATTGATCAATGGGTTGGTCATTGGGTCAGAAATAGAATAATTTGACCAAAGTTGACTTTTGGTCAAAAGTTAACCTAATGGGTTAATGGGGTGGTCATTAGGACAAAAATTGATTATATTGATCAAAATTGAATTTTTGGTCAAAAGACCTATCGGGTCAGTGGTTTTGGCATTGGGTCAAGGATTGACCATTTTAACCAAAGTTGACTTTTAGGTGAAAGTTTGACTTATTGGGTCAATAATTGGTCATTATTTTAAAAATTTACTATTTTGACAAAAATTAAATTTTTGGTCAAAAGTTGACCCATTAGGTCAACGGGGAGGTCATTGGGTCAGAATTTGACCATTTCAATCAAAATTGACTTTTTGGTTAATAGTTGATCTATTGGGTCAATGGGATTGTCATTAGGTTAAAAGTTAACTATTTTGACCAAAATTAACTTTTCAGTCAATATTTAACCTATTGGGTCAACGGGTTGGTCATCGGGTCAGGGATTGACCATTTTGACCAAAGTTTATTTTTTGTCAAAATTTGAGCAATTGGGTCAATGGGTTGGTCTTTGGGTCAAGGATTGACCATTTTGACTAAAGTTGACTTTTTGGTCAGAGATTGACTTATTGTGTCGATTATAGGTCGATGGAGTCGAAATTTCTTATTTTGACCAAAATTGAATTTTTTTGTCAAAAGTTGACCTATTGGGTCAATGGGTTGGTCATTAGGTCAAGGATTGACCATTTTGAACCAAGTTGGGTTTTTGGCCAAAAATTGACTTATTAGATCAATGGGTTGGTCATTAGATCAAGGATTGACCATTTTGACCAAATTTGACTTTTTGGTAAGAGATTGACTTATTAGGTCAAAAATTGACTATTTTACCAAAATTGACTTTTTAGTGAAATGTTGACCCATTTGGTCAATGGGTTGGTCATTGGGTCAAGGATTGACCATTTTGACCAAAGTCGACTTTTTGGTGAAAAGTTGACGTAATGCGTAATTTTGGTGGTCATTAGGTCAAAAATTGACTATTTTGACCAAAATTGCTTTTTCGTCAAATGTTCATCTATTGCGTCATTGGTTCAAAGATTAACCATTTTGACCATAGTTGACTTTTTGGTCATTGACTTATTGTGTCAATAATTGGTCATTATGTCAAAAATTGACTATTTTAGTCAAAAGTTGACCTATTCGGTCTATGGGATGGTCATTGGGTCGAGGATTAATCATTTTTACTAAAGTTGACTTTTTGGTCAAAAGTTAAGCTACTGTGTAATTGGGTTGGTGATTGGGTCAGAAATTGACCATTTTGACCAAAGTTGACTTTTTGGTCAAAAGTTGACCTATTAGATCAATGGGTTGGTCATTGGGTCAAAGATTGAATATTTCGACCAAAGTTGACTTTTGGGTCAGAGATTGACTTATTTGGTAAATAATTAGTCATTCGGTTACAAATCAAATATTTGGACCAAAAATGAATTTTTGGTCGAAAGCTGACCCTTTGTGTTAATTGGGTGGTCAATATTTTAGAAATTAACCTTTTTGACCAAGGTTGACTTTTGTTAAAAGTTGACCATTGGGTCATTAGGTAGGTCATTGGGTAAGAAATTTTCCATTTTAACCAAAGTTAACTTTTTTATCAAAAGTTAACCTATTGGGTCAATGGTGTGGTCATTTGATAAAATATTGACTATTTTGACCAAAATTGACTTTTTGATCAAAAGTTGACCTATTGGGTCAATGGGTTGGTCATTGGGTCTAGAATTGACCATTTTGACAAAAGTTGACTTTTTCGTTAAAAGTTGACCTATTACGTCAATAAGTTGGTTCTTGAGTCAAGGATTGACTCTTTCGACATAAGTTGACTTTTTGGTCATTGGGTCATAAATTAACCATGTTTACCAAAGCTGACTTTTTTGTCAAATGTTCATCTTTTTAGTCAATGAGAAGGTCGTTAGGTCAAAAATTGATTATTTTGACCAAAACTGACTTTTTGGTCAAATGTTAACTTATTTAGTCAATGAGTTGGTAATTAGGTCAAGGATTGACCACTTTGACCAAAGTAGTCTTTTTGGTTAAAAGTTGACCTATTGGTTCCATGTGTTGTCTATTGGGTTAGAACTTGAATATTTTAACTAAAGTTGACTTTTTGGTCAAAAGTTGACCTATTGGGTCAATCGAGTGGTTGTTATGTTAAAAAATTGACTTTTTTGACAAAAACTTATTTTTTTGTCTAAAGTTGACCAAATGGGTCAATGGGTATGTCATTGTCTCAAGGATTGACCATTTTGACCAAAATTAACATTTTGGTCAAAAGTTAACCATTAGGTCAATGGGGTGGTCATTTGGTCAAGGATTGACCATTTTGACCAAAATTGACTTTTTGTCAAAAGTGGACCTATTGATTAATGGGTTGGTCATTGTGTTAAGGATTGAACATTTTGACCAAAGTTGACTTTTTGGTCAGAGATTGACTTATTTGGTCAATAATTGGTCATTAGATTAAAAATATATTGTATTGACTAAAATTGATGTTTTGGTCAAAAGTTGACCCATTGGGTCAATGGGGTGGTCATTGTGTCAGAAATTGACCATTTTGACCAAAGTTGACTTATAGGTCAGAAGTTGATCTATTAGATCACGACTTTGGTCATTGGGTCAAAAACTGACCATTTTTACCAAACTTAACTTTTTTGTCAAAAATTGGTCTATTGGGTTAATGGGTTAGTCATCAGGTCAATGATTGACCATTTTGACAAAAGTTAACTTTTTGGTTAGAGATTGACTTATTGGGTCAATAATTAGTCATTTGGTCAAAAAAAACTATTTTGACCAAAATTAAATTTTTTGTTAAAAGTGGATCCATTGGGTCAACGGGGTGGTCATTGGGTCAAAAATTGACCATTTCGACCAAAGTTGACTTTTTGGTCAAAACTTAACCTATTGGGTCAATGGGATGGTCATTACGTCAAAAATTGACTATTTTGGCCAAAATTGACTTTTTGGTCAAAATTTGACCTATGGGGTCAATGGGTTGGTCATTGGGTGAAGGATTTACCATTTTGACCCAAGTTGATATTTTGGTTAAAAGTTAACCAAATGGTTTGATGGGTTGGTCATTAGGTCAAGGATTGACCATTTTGACCAAAGTTGACTTTTTGGTAAGAGATTGACTTATTGGGTCAATAATTGGTCATTACGTCAAAAATTGACTATTTTGACCAAAAATGACTTTTTGATAAAAAGTTGACCTATTGGGTAAATGGGTTAGTCATTAGGTCAAGGATTGACCATTTTGACCAAAGTTGAGTTTTTGCTCAAAAGTTGACCTATTGGGTCAATGGGTTGGTCATTGGGTCAGAAATTGACCAAATTGACTAAAGTCGACTTTATGGTTAAAAGTTGACATATTGCGTAATTTTGGTGGTCATTAGGTTAAGAATTGTTTATTTTGACCAAAATTCCTTTTTTGGTCAAAGGTTGATCTATTGGGTCATTGGGTCAAAGATTGACCATTTTGACCATAGTTGACTTTTTGGTCAAAAGTTGACCTAATGGGTCAATAAGTTGATCATTGAGTCAAGGATTGACCATTTTTACAGAAGTTCTCTTTTTGGTTAAAAGTTGACCTATTGGGTCAAGGATTGACCCTTTCGACCAAAGTTGACTTTTTGGTCATTGGGTCAGAAATTAACCATGTTGACCAAAGCTGACTTTTTTTTATTAAAAGTTCATCGATTTGGTCAACAGGTTGGTCATTATGTCAAATATTGACTATTTTTACCAAAATTTACTTTTTGGTCTAACGTTGACCTATTTAGTCAATGGGTTGGTCAATAGGTCAATGATTGACAATTTTGACACAAGTAGTCTTTCTGGTTAAAAGTTGACTTATTGGATGATTGAGTTTGTTATTGGGTGAGAAATTGACCATTAGAACTAAAGTTGGCATTTTGTTCGAAAGTTGACCTCTCGAGTCAATGGGGTGATTGTTAGGTTAAAAATTGACTATTTTGACCAAAACTTACTTTTTTTGTTAAAAGTTAACCAATTGGGTCAATGGGTATGTCATTGTGTCTAGAATAGACCATTTTGACCAAAATTCACATTATGGTCAAAACATGATCCATTGGGTAAATTAGATGGTCATTAGGTAAAAAATTAACAATTTTGACCAAAATTGACTTTTTGGTCAAATGTTGAGCTACTGGGTCAATGGGTTGATTATTTGGTCAAGGATTGACCATTTTGACCAACATTAACTTTTTGGTAAAACGTTGACGTATTGGGTCAATGGGTTGGTCATTGGGTCAAGGTTTGACCATTTTGACTATAATTGACCTTTTGGTCAAAAGTTGACCTATTAGGTCAATTGGTTGGTCATTGGGTCATAGATTAACCATGTTGACCAAAGTTGACTTTTTCGTCAAAAGTTAACTTATTGGGTCAATGGGTTGGTCATTGGGTCAAGGATTAACAATTTTGACATAAGATAACGTTTTGGTTAAAAGTTGAACTATTGGATCAATGGGTTGGTCATTTGGTCAGAAATTGACCATTTTGACCAAAGTTTACTTTTTGGTCAAAAGTTGACCTATTTGGTCAATGGGTCGGTCATTGGGCTATGGATTGATCATTTTGACCAAAGTTGACCTTTTGGTTAGAGATTGATTTATTAGGTCAATAATCGGTCAATAAATCAAAAATTGACAATTTGAGGAAAATTGAATTTTTTGTCAAAAGTTGACCCATTGGGTCAATGTGGTGGTCATTGGGTCAGAAATTAATCATTTTGACTAAAGTATCATTCTTTGTTACAAGTTGACCTATTGGGTCAATGAGGTGGTCATTAGGTCAAAAATTGATTATATTGACCAAAATTGACTTTTTAGTCAAAAGTTGACCTATTGTATCAATGGGTTGATCATTGTGTTAAGGTTTGACTATTTTAACCAAAGTTGATTTTTTGGTCGAAAGTTGCCCTATTGGGTTAATGGTTTGGTCATTTGGTCAAATGGTCAATCCTTGACCCAATGACACCCATTGACCCAATAGGTCAAACTTTTACCAAAAATTGACTTTGGTCGAAATGGTAAATCCTTAACTCGATGACCGACCCCTGACCCAATTGATCAAATTTTGACGAAAATGTCGATTTTGGGTAAAACAGACAATTTTTGACCTAATGACCGATAGTTGAACTTTTGACAAAAAAAGTTAACTTTGGTCAAAATGGTCTATCCTTGACCAAATGACCAACCCATTAACCTAATAGGTCAACTTTTGAGCAAAAAAGTCAATTTTGGTCAAAAATGTCAATTTTGGTCAAAAATGTCAATTTTTGACCTAATGACCACCTCATTAACCCAATAAGTCAACTTTTGACAAAAAGTTAAATTTTGCCAAAATGGTTAATGCTTAACTCAATGACCAACCCATTGACCCAATAAGTCAATCTCTGATCAAAAAGTCAACTTTGGTTAAAATGGTCAAGACTTGACCGATGACTGACCCATTGACCGAATTGGTCATTATTGACCAAAAAATTAACTTTGGTCAAAATGGTCAATCCTTGACCAAATGACTAACCCATTGACAATATATGTCAACTGTGGACCAAAAAGTCAATTTTGGTCATATAGTCAATTTTTGACCTAATGACCACCCCATTGGCCCAATAAGTCAGCTTTTGATCAAAAAGTCAACTTTGTTCAAAATGGTCAATTACATACCCAAAGACTACCCATTTAACCCAATGGTTCAACTTTTAATCAAAAATTCAATTTGGTCAAAATAGTCAATTTTGACCTGATGACTCGATTATTGACCCGATAAGTTAATATACGACCCAAAAGTCGATTTTGGTCAAAATGGTCGATCCTTGACCCGATGACCATCCCATTAACCCAATTGGTCGATTTTTATCCAAAAAGTCAACTTTGGTCAAAATGAACAATTTTTGACCAAATAATCAACCTATTAACCCAATAGGTCAACTTTCGACCAGAAAGTTAACTTAAGCCAAAATGATCAATTCTTGACCCAATGACTAGCTCATTAACCGAATAGGGCAACTTTTGAACAAAAAGTAAATTTTGGTTAAAATAGTCAATTTTTGACCTAATGACCAATGAATTGACCTAATAGGTCAACATTTTACCAAAAAGTCAATTTTGGTCAAAATGGTCAATCCTCGACCCAATGACCAACCCATTGACTGAATAGGTCAACTTTTAACCAAAAAGTTAACTTTAGTTAAAATCGTCAATCTTTGGACCACCATGACCAACCAATTGACCCAATAGGTCAACTTTTGACAAAAAAGTCTGCTTTGGTCAAAATGGTCAATCATTGACCCATTGACCAACCCATTGACCCAATATGTCAACTTTGGACCAAAAAGTCGATTTTGGTCAAAATAGACAATGTTGGACCTAAACACCACCCCATTGACCCAAAAAGTCGACTTTTGACCAAAAGTTAACTTTGTTCGAGAATGGTAATTTCTAGACCCGATGACTGACTCATTGACCGAAATAGAGTCGGCTTTTGAACAAAAAGTCGATTTCGGTCAAAATAGTCGATTGATGGACTGATGACGATTAATGACCTAATAAATCATTCTACGAAATAAAAGTTAACTTTGGTCAAAATGTTCGATCCTTAACTATAATGACGACTAGTTGACCCGATTGATTGACTTATTGACGAAAAATCGACTTTCATCAAAATGAGTCGATCCTTGACCTAATGACCGACCCATTGAAACATTAATCGACTTTGGAACCAAAAGTCGATTTTGGTCAAAATAATTGACTTTGGACCTAATGACACTAATTGACTGATAAATCGACTTTTAGCTAGAAAGTTAAGTTTGTTAAAATAGTCGATTTACGATCCAATGTCAACTCGATTAACGAATGGGTTAACTTTTGACCAAAATTCAATTTTGGACAAAATAGTTAATTTTTGACCTAATGACCGATTATTGACCTAATAAGTCGATCTCGACCAAAAGTCGACTTTGGTCAAAATGGTCAATCCTTGACCCAATGGCCAACACATTGACCCGATAGGTCAACTTTTAACCAAAAAGTTAACTTTGGTCAAAATTGTTAGTTTTTGACCCAATGACCAACCCATTGACCCAATAAGTCAACTTTTGACGAAAAAGTAAACTTTGGTTAAAATGGTAATTTCTTAACCCAATGACCAACAAATTGACCAAATAGGTCAACTTTTGAACAAAAAGTCAATTTTGGTCAAAATAGTCAATTGTTGACCTAATGAACAACTATTGACCTAATAAAAGTCAACTTTGGTCAAAATGGTCAATCCTTGGCCGAATGACCAACCCATTGACCTAAAAAAACAACTTTTGAACAAAAAGTTATTTTTGGTTTAAAATTATTAATTTTTCACCGAATGACAACCTCATTGACCCAATATGTCAACTTTTGACCAAAAAGGTAAATTTGGTCAAAATTGTCAATTTCTAATGCAATGACCACCCCATTGACTTAATGGGTCAACATTTCACCCAAAATTCAATTTTAATCAAAATAGTCAATTTTTGACCTAATGACCTCTTATTCACCCAATAAGTTAATCTCTGACCAATAAGTCAACTTTGGTTAAAATGGTCAATCCTTAACCCGATAACCGAGCCCATTTGACCCGAAAGGTCAACTTTTGACCAAAAAGTCAATTTTGGTCAAAATAGTCAATTTTTGACCTATTGGCCCAATGTGACCCAATAAGTCAATTACCAAAGAGTAAACTTTGGTTAAAATGGTCAATCATCGACCCGATGACCAACCCATTGAGAAAATAGGCCAACTTTTGACCAAAAAAGATAAGTTTTGTCAATATAAATAATTTTTGACCTATTGACCACCTCATTGACCCGATAGAGTCGACTTTTGACAAAAAGGTCGACTTTGGTCGAAATGATCGATTTCGACTCGATAACTACCCCATTGACACAATGGATTACACTTTTGAAAAAGTTTAATTTTAGTAAAAATTGTTAATTTTTAACCAATTACCGATTATTATACAAACAAGTCGATCTCGACAAAAAATTCGACTTTGGCCAAAATGGTCGATCGTTGACCCGATAACCGACCAACTGACCCGATTGGTCGACTTTGGTCGAAATGGTTCGATCCTTGACGATAAACCAATAAGTCAACTTTTGGCCAAAAAAGCAATTTTGGTTAAAATATTCAATTTTTTACCTAATGGCCACCCAATTGACCTAATAGGTCAACTTTTGGCCAAAAATTTAACTTTGGTTAAAATCGACAATTTCTGACATAATGACCAACCCATTGACCCAAATGGTCAACTTTTTGACCAAAAAGTAAACTTTGGTCATAATGGTATTTCTTGACCGATAATAGCCCAATTGATCCGATATGTCGACTTTTGACAAAATAATCGATTTTGGTTAAAATAGTCGAATTTTGACCAAATGATCAATTATTGACCCGATTAGTCGAACTCTTGACCAAAAGTCGACTTTGGTCGAAAATTGTTAACCCTTGAGCTAATGACCGACCCATTGACCCGATTAGTCGACTTTTGACCAAAAATCGACTTTGGTCAAAATGGTCGATCCTTTGATCCGATGACGAACAATTACTCCGATATGTCGACTTTTGACCAAAAAGTCAATTTTGGTTAAAATAGTCGATTTTTTATATAATGACCACGCCATTGACCCGATAAGTCGACTTTTGACCAAAAATCGACTTTGTTCAAAATGGTTAATTTCGACACAATGACCACCGATTGACCGATAGATCGACTTTTGACAAAAAATTCGATTTTGGTCAAAATTATTAATTTTGACCTAATGAAAAATTCTTAACCTAATAAGTCGATCTCGGCCAAAATGTCAGCTTTGGTCAAAATCGTCGATACTCGAGCCGATGACTGACCCATTAAATCGATAAATCGACTTTTAACCAAAAAATCGACTTTGGTAAAAATGATCGATTTTAGACCCGATAATAGACCTAGGGACCCAAAAGATCAGACTTTGACCAAAAAAGTCAACTTTGGTCAAAATGGTCGATTCTGGCACTAATGACCTGAACTCATTGATCTAGTAGATTGACTTTTGAACAAAAATTCGATTTTGGTCAAAATAATCGACTTTTGACTAGTGATCAATATGACCCGAAAAGTCAAATTTTGTCGAATGGTCGATCCTTAACTTGATGACACCCATTGACTGATAGATCAATCTTTTACCAAAAATTCGACTTTAGTCGAAATGGTAAATCTTTAACCCGATGACCGACCTAATGACCCGATTGATCGAATTTTGATCAAAATGTCGATTTTGGGTAAAACAATTAATTTTTGACCTATATTGACCAATAGTTGAACTTTTTTACAAAAAAGTTAACTTTGGTCAAAATGGTCGATCCTTGACGAAATGACCGACCAATTAACTTTAATAGGTCGGCTTTTGAGCGAAAAAGTCGATTTTGATCTAATGACCACCTCATTGCCTGATTAGTCGACTTTTGACAAAAAGTTAAGTTTTGTCGAAATGGTTAATGCTTAACTCGATGATTGACCCATTGACCCGATAAGTCGATCTCGATCGAAAAATCGACTTTGGTTAAAATGGTCGAGCCTTGACCGATGACCAGACTCATTGATCAATTGGTCGACTTATTGACCAAAAAATTAACTTTGGTCAAAATGGTCGATCTAGACCGAATAGTAACGCCATTGACAATATATGTCAGTTGTGGACCAAAAATCGATTTTGGTCATATAATCGATTTTCGACTAATGTAGCCTCAGTGGCTGATTAAGTCGGCTTTTGATCGAAAAGTCGACTTTGTTCAAAATGGTCGATTACATGCCCAAGACTACCCATTTAACTTGATAGTTGACTTTTAATCAAAAATTTAATTTGGTCGAAATAGTCGATTTTGACTAATGACTGACTTATTGACCCCGATAAGTTAATATCGACCGAAAATCGATTTTGGTCAAAATGGTCGATCCTTGACCCAATGACCATCCCATTAACCCGATTGGTTAATTTTTAACCAAAAAGTCGACTTTGGTCGAAATGAACGATTTTGACTGATAACTAACTATTAACCCGATAAGTCGACTTTCGACCAGAAAGTTAACTTAAGCCAAAATGATCAATTCTTGACCCAATGACTAGCTCATTAACCGAATAGGGCAACTTTTGAACAAAAAGTCAATTTTGGTTAAAATAGTCAATTTTTGACCTAATGCCAACAAATTGACCTAAATAGGTCAACATTTTACCAAAAAGTCAATTTTGGTCAAAATGGTCAATCCTCGACCCAATGACCAACCCATTGACTGAATAGGTCAACTTTTAACCAAAAAGTTAACTTTAGTTAAAATCGTCAATCCTTGGACCACCATGACCAACCAATTGACCCAATAGATCAACTTTTGACAAAAAAGTCTGCTTTGGTCAAAATGGTCAATCATTGACCCATTGACCAACCCATTGACCCAATAAGTCAACTTTGGACCAAAAAGTCGATTTTGGTCAAAATAGTTAATGTTGGACCTAAACACCACCCCATGACCCAAAAAGTCAACTTTTGACCAAAAAGTTAACTTTGTTCAAAATGGTAATTTCTAGACCCAATGACCAACTCATTGACCAAATAGGTCAGCTTTTGAACAAAAAGTCAATTTCGGTCAAAATAGTCAATTGTTGAACTAATGACCAATTAATGACCTAATAAATCATTCTCTGAAATAAAAGTTAACTTTGGTCAAAATGTTCGATCCTTAACCCAATGACCAACCCATTGACCCAATTGGTCAACTATTGACCAAAAAATCAACTTTCATCAAAATGGTCAATCCTTGACCTAATGACCAACCCATTGAAACATTAAGTCAACTTTGAAACCAAAAGTCAATTTTGGTCAAAATAGTCAACTTTGGACCTAATGACCACCCCATTGACCCAATAAGTCAACTTTTAACTAAAAGTTAAGTTTGTTCAAAATAGTCAATTTCCGATCCAATGTCCACTCAGTTAACCAAATGGGTTAACTTTTGACCAAAATTAAATCTTGGACAAAATAGTTAATTTTTGACCTAATGACTAATTATTGACCTAATAAGTCAATCTCTGACCAAAAAGTCAACTTTGGTCAAAATGGTCAATCCTTGACCCAATAGCCAACACATTGACCCGATAGGTCAACTTTTAACCAAAAAGTTAACTTTGGTCAAAATTGTTAGTTTTTGACCCGATGACATCGACCCGATTGACCCAATAAGTTCAACTTTTGATGAAAAAGTCAACTTTGGTTCGAAAATGGTAGATTTCTTGACCCGATGACCAGACAAATTGACCGGATCAGAGTCGACTTTTGAACAAAAAGTCGATTTTGGTCGAAATAGTCGATTGTTGACCTAATGAACAATTATTGACCTAATAAATCATTCTCTGAAATAAAAGTCAACTTTAGTCAAAGTGGTCAATCCTTGGCCGAATGACCAACCCATTGACCTAAAAGAACAACTTTTGACCAAAAAGTTATTTTTGGTTTAAAATTATTAATTTTTCACCGAATGACAACCTCATTGACCCAATATGTCAACTTTTGACCAAAAAGGTAAATTTGGTCAAAATTGTCAATTTCTAATGCAATGACCACCCCATTGACTTAATGGGTCAACAGTTCGACCAAAATTCGATTTTAATCAAAATAGTCGATTTTTGACCTAATGACCTCTTATTCACTCGATAAGTTAATCTCGACCAATAAGTCGAACTTTGGTTAAAATGGTCGATCCTTGGCCCGATGATGAGCCCATTTACCCCGATAGGTCGACTTTTGAACAAAAACTGATTTTGTGCCAAAATAGTCGATTTTGACTTATTAGCTTAAAATGTGATGATAAGTCGATGCACGAAAAGTAAGCTTTAGTCGAAATGGTCAATCATCGACCCAATGACCAACCCATTGAGAAAATAGGTCAACTTTTGACCAAAAAAGATAAGTTTTGTCAATATAGATAATTTTTGACCTATTGACCACCTCATTGACCCAATAGGTCAACTTTTGACAAAAAGGTCAACTTTGGTCAAAATGATCAATTTCTGACTCGATGACTACCCCATTGACCTAATGGGTCTACTTTTGACAAAAGTTTAATTTTAGTAAAAATTGTTAATTTTTTACCAATTACCAATTATTGTCTAAACAAGTCAATCTCTGACAAAAAATTCAACTTTGGCCAAAATGGTCAATCGTTGACCCAATGACCCGACCAGCGACCCCGAATTGGTCGAGCTTTGGTCAAAAGAGTCGATCCGAAGACGCCAATGAACCAATAAATCGACTTTTTGACGAAAAAGCGATTTTTGTTAAAATATTCGATATTTTACCTAATGACTGCCTGATTGACCCGATAAGTCAACTTTGGCCAAAAAGTTAACTTTGGTTAAAATCGACAATTTCTGACATAATGACCAACCCATTGACCCAAATAGTCAACTTTTTGACCAAAAGTAAACTTTGGTCATAATGGTATTTCTTGACCCAATGACCAACCCATTGACCCAATATGTCAACTTTTGACAAAATAATCAATTTTGGTTAAAATAGTCAAATTTTGACCAAATGACCAATTATTGACCCAATTAGTCAAACTCTTACCGAAAAGTCAACTTTGGTCAAAATTGTTAATCCTTGAGCTAATGACCAACCCATTGACCCAATTGGTCAACTTTTGACCAAAAAATCAACTTTGGACAAAATGGTCAATCCTTTATCCAATGATCAAACAATTCACTTCGATATGTCGACTTTTTGACCAAAAAGTCGATTTTGGTTAAAATAGCTGATTTTTCATATAATGACCACTTGATTGACCCGATAAGTCGACTTTGTTCAAAATGGTTAATTTACGACACAATGACCCTGATTAACTTGATAGATTGACTTTTGACAAAAAAATTCAATTTTGGTCAAGATTGTCAATTTTTGACCTAATGAAAAATTCTTAACCCAATAAGTCAATCTCTGACCAAAATGTCAACTTTGGTCAAAATCGTCAATACTCGAGCCAATAACCAACCCATTAACTCAATAGCTCAACTTTTAACCAAAAAGTCAACTTTGGTAAAAATGATCAATTTTAGACCCAATGACCAACCTAGGGACCCAAAAGGTCAACTTTGACCAAAAAGTCAACTTTGGTCAAAATGGTTAATTCCTGGCCTAATGACCAACTCATTGATCTAGTAGGTCAACCTTTGAACAAAAAGTCAATTTTCGTCAAAATAGTCAACTTTTGACCTAATGACCAATATGACCAAAAAGTCAAATTTGGTCAAATGGTCAATCCTTAACCCAATGACACCCATTGACCCAATAGATCAAACTTTTACCAAAAATTCAACTTTGGTCAAAATGGTAAATCTTTAACCCAATGACCAACCCACTGACCCAATTGATCAAATTTTGACCAAAATGTCAATTTTGGGTAAAACAACTAATTTTTGACCTAATGACCAATAGTTGAACTTTTTACAAAAAAGTTAACTTTGGTCAAAATGGTCAATCCTTGACCAAATGACCAACCCATTAACCTAATAAGTCAACTTTTGAGCAAAAAAGTCAATTTTGGTCAAAAATGTCAATTTTTGACCTAATGACCACCTCATTAACCCAATAAGTCAACTTTTGACAAAAAGTTAAATTTTGTCAAAATGGTTAATGCTTAACTCAATGACCAACCCATTGACCCAATAAGTCAATCTCTGATTAAAAAGTTGAGCTTTGGTTAAAATGGTAAAGCCTTGACCCAGATGACCAGCCCATTGACAATTAGGTCGACTATTGACCAAAAAATTAACTTTGGTCGAAATGAGTCGATCCTTGACCCGAATGGTAACCCATTGACAATATATGTCGGCTTGTGGACCGAAAAGTCGATTTTGGTCATATAGTCGATTTTGACCTAATGGCCACCCCATTGACCCAATAAGTTCGGCTTTTGATCAAAAAGTCAACTTTGTTCAAAATGGTCAATTACATACCCAAAGACTACCCATTTAACCCAATGGTTCAACTTTTAATCAAAAATTCAATTTGGTCAAAATAGTCAATTTTTGACCTAATGACCAATTATTGACCCAATAAGTTAATATCTGACCCAAAAGTCAATTTTGGTCAAAATGGTCAATCCTTGACCCAATGACCATCCCATTAACCCAATTGGTTAATTTTTAACCAAAAAGTCAACTTTGGTCAAAATGGACAATTTTTGACCTAATAACCAACCTATTAACCCAATATGTCAACTTTCGACCAGAAAGTTAACTTAAGCCAAAATGATCAATTCTTGACCCAATGACTATCTCATTAACCGAATAGGGCAACTTTTGAACAAAAAGTTAATTTTGGTTAAAATAGTCAATTTTTTACCTAATGACCAACGAATTGACCTAATAGGTCAACATTTTACCAAAAAGTCAATTTTGGTCAAAATGGTCAATCCTCGACCCAATGACCAACCCATTAGCTGAATAGAGTCGACTTTTAACCAAAAGTTAACTTTAGTTAAAATCGTCGATCCTTGGACCCCATGACCAACTAATTGACTTGATAGGTCGACTTTTGACAAAAAAGTCTGCTTTGGTCAAAATGGTCAATCATTGACCCATTGATCCAATATGTCAACTTTGGACCAAAAAGTCGATTTTGGTCAAAATAGTCAATGTTGGACCTAAACACCACCCCATTGACCCAAAAAGTCAACTTTTGACCAAAAAGTTAACTTTGTTAAAAATGGTCAATTTCGACCGATAACAGAGAGTAAACTTTTGACCAAAAATTTAATTTTGGTCGAAATAGTCGATTTTTGACCTAATGACCAATTATTGACCCGATAAGTGAATCTCTTACCAAAAAGTCAACTTTGGTCAAAATGATCAACCCTTGACGCAATGACCTACCCATTGACCTAATAGGTCAACTTTTGACTAAAAAATCAACTTTGATCAAAATGGTCAATCCTTGACACAATGACCAACCCATTGACCCAGTATGTCAACTTTTGACCAAAAAGTCATTTTTGGTAAAATTAAACAATTTTTGACCTATTGAGCTCTCCGCTAACCAAATATGTCAACTTTGGACCAAGAAGTCCACTTTAATCAAAAAGGTCAATTTTTGACCCAATGACTACCCCATATGTCGGGTTTTGACCAAAAAGTTCACTTTGGTCAAAATGATCAATTTCTAACCCAATGGCCAACCTATTGAACCAATAGGTGAAGTTAACTTTGGTCAAAATAGTGAATTCTTGACCCAATGATCGGCTTATTTGACTGATAGATCGATTTTTTACAAAAAAGTCGATTTTGGTCAAAATAGTTAATTTTTACCTAATGACCAATTATTGACCCAATAAGTCGATCTATGATCAAAAATCTGACTTTGGTCGAATTGGTCGATTCTTGACCTAATGACGAAGCCATCGGCCAATTGGTCGACTTTTGGCTAAAAAATTAACTTTAGTCGAAATGGTCGATCCTTGACACAATGACGACCCACTTCCCCGATAAGTCGATTTTAACCAAAAAGTCGATTTAGTCGAAATAGTCGATTTTGACCTAATGCGCCGCATTAACCAAATTAGTCGATTATTGACCAAAAAGTCGACTTTGTTCAAAATGATCGATTGATGACCTAATGATCGTCTCGTTAACCCAATAGGTCGACTTTTGACCAAAAAGTTAACTTTGGTCGAAATTGTGAATTTCGACCCAATGACGAGCCATTGACCCAATAGTTTAACTTTTGACCAAAAGTCGACTTTGGTCGAAATGATCGATCTTGACCCAATGACCGACCCATTGAACCAATAGGTCGATCTTTTTAGGGAAAAGTCATTTTTGGTTAAAATAGTCGATTTTGACCTATTGACGAATGTATTGACCCGATAAGTCGATCTCTTGACTAAAAAGTCGACTTTGGTCGAAATGGTCGATCCTTGACCGATGACTGACTAATGACTTAATTGGTCGACTTTCGACCGAAAAATCAACTTTGGTCGAAATGGTCTATCCTTGACCAATGTCCAACCAATTGACCCAGTATGTCAACTTTTGACCAAAAAGTAAATTTTGGTCAAAAAAGTCAATTTTTGACCTACTGACTACCCCATTGACCAAATATGTCAAAATTTGACCAAAAAGTCAACTTTGGTCAAAATGGTCAATTTCTAACCCAATGACCTCCCTTTTACCTAATGGGTCAACTTTTGACCAAAAAAACAATTTTAGTAAAATAGTCAATTTTTGATCTAATGACCACCCAATTTACTCAATATGTCAACTTTGACCAAAAAGTTCACTTTGGTCAAAATGGTCAATTTCTAACCCAATGAACAGCCCATTGACCTAATAGCTCAACTTTTGACCAAAAAGTCGACTTTGGCCGAAATGGTCGATTCTTGACCCAATGACCATCCCATAGACCCAATAGGTCAACTTTTGACCAAAATGTCAATTTTGGTCAAAATAGTCAATTTTGACCCAATGACCAATTATTGACCCCATAAGTTAATCTCTGACCAAAAGGTCAACTTGGGTCAAAATCGTCTATTCCTAACCCAATGACCAACCATTGACCCAAATGATCCACTTTTGATCAAAAAATCAAATTTGGTCAAAATGCTCAATCCTTGATCTAATGAGCGAAGCCATTGACCCAATATGTCGACTTTTGACGAAAAAGTCATTTTGGTCAAGACTGAGACAATTTTGACCTGATGAGCACCCATTGACCCGATAAATTCGATTTTTGACCAAAAAGTTAACTTTTTCGAAGTTGGTTGGTTTACGACCTAATGACCACCCCGATTAACCCAGTGGCTCAACTTTTGACCCAAAATTCAATTTTGGTCAAAATAGTCAATTTTTGACCTACTTACCAATTATTGACCAAATATGTCAATATGTTAATTTTTGACCCGTTGACCCAATATGTCAAATTTTGACCAAAAAGTCAACTTTGGTCAAAATGGTCAATTCTTGACCCAATGACCAACTCATTGGCCCAATAGGTCAATTTTTTAACAAAAAGTCAACTTTTGTCAAAAAGGTCAATCCTTGACCCAATGACCAACTAGTTAACCCAATAAGTCAACTTTTGACCAAAAAGTCAACTTTGGTCAAAATGGTCAATCCTTGACCCGATGACCGACCCATCGACCTCGATAAGTCGACTTTTGACCAAAAAGTCGACTTTGGTCAAAATGGTCGATCCTTGACTCGATGACCGACCATTGACCCGATATGTCGACATTGGACCAAAAGTCGATTTTGGTCAAAATGGTCAATCCTTTACTCAATGACCAACCCATTGACCCAATATGTCAACTTTGGACCAAAAAGTCAATTTCGGTCAAAATAGTCAACTTTGGACCTAATGACCACCCCTATTACCCAATAAGTCAATTTTTGACCAAAAAGTCAACTTAATTCAAAATAGTCAATTTCTAACCTAATGACCACCCCGTTAACCAAATGGGTCATCTTTTGACCAAAAATTCATTTTTGGTTAAAATAGTTAATTTTTGACCTAATGACCAATTATTGACCCAATAAGTCAATCTCTTACTAAAAAGTCAACTTTGGTAAAAATGGTCAATTCTTGACCGAATGACCTACCCATTGACCTAGTAGCATCGACTTTTGACTAAAAATCAACTTTTGTCGAAATGGTCGATACTGATGAATAATGACCCAATGACCCAATATGTCAACATTTGACCAAAAAGTCGATTTTGGTTAAAATAGTCGATTTTTGATCCGAAGACCACCCATTAACTAATATGTCGACTTTTGACCAAAAAGTTAACTTTAATCAAAATGGACAATTTCTAACCCAATGACCGACCGTTAATCTAGTAGGTCGACTTTTGATCAAAAAGCAATTTTGGTAAAAATAATCGATTTTTGACCTAATGACCACCGATTGACCCAATAAGTCGACTTTTGACCAAAAGTTACTTTGGTCAAAATGGTACAACTTTGACCGACTGAATCCACCGACCCAATTGACTTTGAGGTAAAGTTAACTTTGGTCAAAATGGTGAATTCTTGACCCAAAGACCAACCCATTGACCCAATAGGTCAACTTTTGACCAAAAAAGTAATTTTGGTCAATATAGTCAATTTTTTACCTAATGACCACCCAATTAAGCCAATAAGTCAACTTTTGACCAAAAAGTTAACTTTGGTTAAAATCGTCAATTTCTAACCCAATGACCAACCCATTGACCCGATTGGTCAACTTTTTAACCAAAAGTCAACTTTGGTCATAATGGTCAATTCTTGACCCAATGACCAACCCATTGACCCAATATGTTAAATTTTGACAAAACAGTCAATTTTGGTCAAAATAGTCCATTTTTGACATAATGACCAATTATTGACCTAATAAGTCAATCTCTGACAAAAAAATCAACTTTGGTCAAAATGATCTATCCTTGACCCAATGACCAACCCATTGACCTAGTGATATTATTTTTGACCAAAAATTAACTTTGGTAAAAATGGAGTCGATCCTTGACCGATAAATGACCACGCTGATCCAATATGTCAACTTTTAACGAAAAAGTTAATTTTGATCAAACTAGACAATTTTTGACCTAAAGACCACCCATATACCCAATAAGTCAGTTTTTGACCAAAAAGTCAACTTTGTTCAAACTAGTCAATTTATGACATATTGACCACCCTGTTAACCCAACGGGTCAATTTTTGACCCAAAATTCAATTTTGGTCAAAATAGTCAATTTTTGACCTAATGACCAATTATTGACCCAATATGTCAATCCCTGACCAAAAAGTCAACTTTGGTCAATATAATCAATCCTTGACCCATGGCCAACCCATTGACCCAGTATGTCGACTTTTAACCAAAATGTCAACTTTGGTGAAATGGTCAATTTTTGACTCAATGACTAACCCATTGACCCAATAGGTCAACTTTTGACTAAAAAGTCAATTTTGGTCAAAATGGTCAATTCTTGACCTAATGACCAACTCATTGGCCCAATAGGTCAACTTTTGAACAAAAAGTCAACTTTTGTCAAAAAGGTCAATCCTTGACCCAATGACCAACCAATTGACCCAATAGGTTAACTTTTGACCAAAAGTCAGTTTTGGTCAAAATGCTCCCATTGACCCAAAAGGACAACTTTTCACCAAAAAGTCAATTTTGGTCAAAATTGTCAATTTTTGACCTAATCACCACCTCATTGACCCAGTGGGTCAAATTTTGACCAAAAAGTTAAATTTGGTCAAAATGGTCAGTTTCTCACACAATGACCACCCGCATTGGCCCAATGGGTCATCTTTTGACCAAAAAGTCAATTTTAGTCAAAATAGTTAATTTTTTACCTAATGACCCATTATTGACCCAATAAATCAATCTCTGACCAAAAAATCAACTTTAGTAAAAATAGTCAATAATTGACCCAATAACCGACCCATTTTCCTAATAGATCAACTTTGGTCAAAATGGTCAATCTTTCACCTAATGTCAAATTATTGACCCAATAAGTCAATCTCTGACCAAAAAGTTAACTTTGATTAAAATGGCCAACCATTGACCCAATGACCAACTCATTGACCAAAAAGACTTTTGTAGTCAAAATAGTCAGTTTTTGACCTAATGACCACCCCATTGACCCAATAGGTCAACTTTTGACCAAAAAGTCAATTTTGGTCAAAATAATTAATATCTCACCCAATGACCAACCCATTGATCCAGTGGGTCAACTTTTGACCAAAAAGTAAACTTTGGTCAAAATGGTCAATCCTTAACCCAATGACTAACTCATTGACTCAATAGGTCAACTTTTGGCCAAATACTCAATTTTGGTCAAAATAGTCGATTTTTGACTTTATGACCAATTATTAAACAAATAAGTCGATCTCTTACCAAAAAGTCGACTTCGGTCGAAATGAGTCGATGCTTGACCCGATGATGACCCATTGACCAAATAGGTCAACTTTTAACTAAAAAAGTTAATTTTGGTCAAAATGGTCAATTTTTAACCCAATGACTACCCCATTATCCAAATGGCTCAACTTTTGACTAAAAATTCAATTTTGCACAAAGTAGTCAATTTTTAACCTAAAAAGTCAATCTCTGACCAAAAAGTCAACTTAGTCAAAATGGTCAACACTTGATCCAATGACCAACCAATTGACCTAATAGGTCAACTTTTAACCAAAAAGTCAACTTTGGTCAAAATGGTCAATTTTAGACTCAACGACCAACCCATTGACCCAATAAGTTAACTTTTGGTCAAAATGATAATTTCTTGACCCAATGACCAACTAACTGACCCAACAGGTCAACATTTGAACAAAAAGTCAATTTTGGTCAAAATAATTAATTTTTAAGCTAATGATAATTTATTGACCCACTAAGTTATTCTCTGAACAAAAAGTCAACATTGGTCAACATGGTCAATCTACAGACCCAATGACTAACCCATAGACCCAATAGGTTAACTTTTGACCAAAAAGTCAACTTTGGTCAAAATGGTCAATCCTTAACTCGATGACCAGACCCATTGACCCGATAAAGTTGACTTTTGACGAAAAAGATAACTTTAGTCAAAATGGTAATTTCTTGTACCAATGACCAACTCATTGACCCAATAGGTCAACTTTTGAACAAAAAGTAAATTTTGGTAAAAATAGTCAGATTTTGACCTAATGACCAATTGCTGACCTAATAAGTCATTATCTGAACAAAAACTCATGTTTGGCCAAAATGGTCAATCCTTCACCCAATGACCAATCCATTGACCCAATAGGTTAATTTTTGACCAAAAAGTCAACTTTGGTCAAAATGGTCTATCCTTGACCCAACGACCAACCCAATGACCCAAAAGGACAACTTTTGATCAAAAAGTCAATTTTGGTCAAAATTATCTCCGAATGACAACCTCATTGACCTAATAGGTCAACTTTTGACCAGAAAGTTAAATTTGGTCAAAATGGTCAATTTCTGACACAATGTCCACCCATTGCCTCAATGGGTCAACTTTTGAACAAAAATTCAATTTTTGACATAGAGATTCGATTATTGACCCGATAAGTCGACCTCGACCAAAAATCGACTTTGGTTAAAATGTTCGATCCTTGACCCGATGACCTGACCCTTTGACCCAATAGGTCAACTTTTGACAAAAATGTCAATTTTGGTAAAAAAAAGTCAATTTTTGACCTAATGACCAATTGTTGACCCAATAAGTCAATCTCTAACCAAAAAGTTAACTTTTGTCAAAATGGTCAACCATTGACCCAATGATGAACCCATTGACCAAATTGGTCAACTTTTGACCAAAAAGATAATTTTTGTCAATATAGTCAATTTATGACCTAATGACCACCACATTTACCCAATAGATTAACTTTTGTCCAAAAGGTCAATTTTGGTCAAATGATCAATTTCTGACTCAATGACCAACCTATTGACCCAATGGATCAACATTTGACAAAAAATTCAATTTTAGTAAACATTTTCAATTTTTGACCAAATTACGAATTATTGATCCAACAAGTCAATATCTCACCAAAAGATCAACTTTGGCGAAAATTGTCAATAGTTGACCCAATGACCGACCCATCAACCCAATAGGTTAACTTTGGTCAAAATGGTTAATCCAAGACACAATGACCCAATAGGTCAATTTTTGACCAAAAAACAATTTTGGTCAAAATAGTCAATGTTTGACCTATTGACTACCCAATTGACACAATAGGTCAACTTTTAACCAAAAAGTTAACTTTTTTTAAAAATCGTCAGTTTCTAACCCATTGACACAATATGTTAACTTTTGACTAAAAAAGTCAACTTTGGTCAAAATGGTCAATTCTTGACCCAATGACCATCCCATTGACCCAATATGTCAACTTTTGACAAAAGATTCAATTTTGGTATAAATAGTTAATTTTTTACCTAATGACCACTTATTGACCCAATAAGTCAATCTTTTACCAAAAAGTCAACTTTGGTCAAAATTATCAATCCTTGACCCAATGACCAACCCATTGAAACAATTGGTCAACTTATGACTAAAAAATCAACTTTGGTCAAAATGGTCAATCCTTGGCGCAATAACCAACTCATTAACCCAATAAGTCAACTTTTGACCAAAAAGTCAATTCTAGTTAAAATAGTCAATTTTTGACCTAATGACCACCCCATTGACCCAATAAGTCAACTTTTGACCAAAAATTCAACTTTAGTCAAAATGCTCAATTTCTGACCCAATGACCACCCCGTTAACCCAATAGGTGAACATTTGATCGTAAAGACAATTTTCATTAAAATTTTCAATTTTTTGACTTAATGACCACCCAATTGACTTAGTAGGTCAACTTTTGACAAAAAAAGTTAACTTTGTCCAAAATGGTCAATTTCTGACCAAATGACCAACCCATTGACCCAATATGTGACCTTCTGACCAAAAAGTCAACTTTAGTCAAAATAGTTAATGCTTGACACAATGACTAACCCATTGACCCAATAAGTCAACTTTTGACGAAATAGGGAATTTTGGTCAAAATAGTCAATTTTTGACCTAATGACCAATCATTGACCCAATAAGTCGAGCTTTTGACCAAAAAGTTGACTTTCGTCAAAATGAGTCGATCCTTGACCCGATGACTGAGCCAATTGACCCGATTGGTCGACTTTTGATCGAAAAGTCGACTTTGGTCGAAATTGTCGATGCTTGACCCAATGACCGACCCATTGACCCAATATGTCGACTTTTTGACCCAAAAGTCGATTTTGGTCGAAATAGTCAATTTTTGACTTAATGACCAACCCATTGACCCAATAAGTCGACTTTTGACCAAAAAGTTGACTTTGTTCGAAATGGTCGATTTCGACACAATGATCGACCCATTGACCAAATGGGTCGACTTTTGATAAAAAATTCGATTTTGGTCAAAATAGTCGATTTTTGACCTAATGACGAACTTATTGACCCGATAAGTCGATCTGCGAACAAAAATGTCGACTTTGGTCGAAATGGTCGATCCTCGACCAAATGACCGACCCATTGACTCGATAAGTCGACTTTTATCCAAATAGTCAACTTTGGTCGAAATGGTCGATGTTTTGACCCGATGACGAGCCCATTGACAAAATAGAGTCGACTTTTGACCAAAAAGTCGACTTTGGTCAAAATGGTCGATTCTTGATCTAATGACGACTCATGACCAATAGATCGACTTTTAAACAAAAATCGATTTTCATCGAAATAACCAATTTTTGACCTAATGACCAATATTGACCCAATAGGTGAACTTTTGACCAAAAAGTTAACTTTGGTCAAAAAGGTCATTCCTTGACCAAATGACCAACCCATTAACCCAATAGGTCAACTTTTAACCAAAAAGTCAACTTTAGTTAAAATGGTCAATCCTTGACTCAATGACCAACCCTTTGAGCCAAAAGGATTACTTTTGACCAAAAAGTCAATTTTGCTCAAAATTGACAACTTTTGACTTAATGACCACCTCATTGACTCAATAAGTCAACTTTTGACAAGAAAGTTAAATTTGGTAAAAATGGTCAATGCTTGACCAAATGACCAACCCATTGATCCAATATGTCAACTTTTGACCGAATAGTCAATTTTGGTCAAAATGGTCAATTTTTTTACCTAATGACCAATTATTGACCCAATATATCAATCATTAATAAAAAAGTCAAATTTTGTCAAAATAGTCAATCCTTAACCCAATGACCAACCCATTGACCCAATTGGTCAACTATTGACCAAAAAATCAAATTTGGTCAAAATGTTAAATCCTTGACCCAATGACCAACCCATTGACCGAATATGTCAACTTTGGACCAAAAAATCAATTTTGGTCAAAATAGTCAATTTTTGACCTAATGACCACCACATTCAGACAATAAGTCAACTTTGTTCAAAATGATAAATTTCTGACCCAAGACTGACCACTTTTAACCGAATGGTTCGACTTTTGACCAAAAATTTAATTTTGGTCGAAAATATTGATTTTGACCTAATGACCAATTCTTGACTCGATAAGTCGATCTCGACCAAAAAGTCGATTTTGTGTCGAAAATGTTTAATCCTTGGCTAGATGACCGAGCCCATTGACTCGGTGAGATTCGACTTTTAACTAAAAGATTGACTTTGGTCAAATTAGTCAATTTTGGACACAATGACCAACCCATTGACACTAATAGGTCAACTTTTGACAAAAACGTTAACAATAGTCAAAATGGTCAATTCTTAACCCAATGACTAACCCATTGACCCAAAAGGACAACTTTTGAACAAAATGTCAATTTTGGTCAAAATAGTCAATATTTGACCTAATGACCAATTATTGTCCAATTAAGTTAATCTCTGACCGACAAGTTAATTTTGGTCAAAATGGGCAATCCTTGACCCAATGACCAACCCATTGACCTAAAAGGTCAACCTTTGACCAAAAAGTCAACTTTGGTCAAAATGGTCAATCCTTGACCCAATGACCAACCCATTGACCCAAAAGGTCAACTTTTGACCAAAAAGTCAACTTTGGTTAAAATGGTCAATCCTTGACCCGATGACCGAGCCCATTGACCCAATAGGTCGACTTTTGACCAAAAGTCGACTTTGGTCGAAATGGTCGATTCTTGACCTAATGACCGATCTATTGACCCAAAGGTCGACTTTTGACCAAAAGTCAACTTTGGTCAAAATGGTCAATCCTTGACCAATGACCGACCCATTGACCCAATATGTCGACTTTTGACCAAAAAGTCGACTTTGGTCGAAATGATCAATCCTTGACTTAATTGACGACCCATTGACCCAACAAGTCGACTTTTGACCAAAAGTCGACTTTGTTCAAAATGGTCGATTTTAGACCAATGACCACGCCATTAACCAATAGGACGAACTTTTGACCAAAATTGATTTTAGTCGAAATGGTCGATTTTGACCTAATGTCCAATTATTGACCTAATAAGTCAATCTCCGACCAAAATGTCAACTTTGGTCAAAATGGTCAATCCTTGACCCAATGACCAGCCCATTAACTTAATATGTCAACTTTTAACCAAAAAGTCAACTTTTGTCAAAATGGTCAATTTTTGACCCAATGACCAACCCATTGACCCAATGGGTCAACTTTTGACGAAAAAGTTAACTTCAGTCAAAATGGTAATTTCTTGACCCAATGACCAATTCATTGACCCAATAGGTCAACTTTTGAACAAAAAGTCAATTTTGTTCAAATTAGTAAAATTTTGACTTAATGACCAATTATTGACCTCATAAGTCATTCTCTGAATAAAAAGTTAACTTTAGTCAAAATGGTCAATCCTAGACCCAATGACCAACCCATTGACCCAATAGGTCAACTTTTGACCAAAAAGTCAACTTTTGTCAAAATGGTCAATCCTTGACCTAATGACCAACTCATTGACCCAAAAGAACAACTTTTGACCAAAAAGTCAATTTTGGTCAAAATTGTCAAGTTTTGATCGAATCACAACCACATTGACCGATAAGTCGATTTCGACCAAAAAGTTAAATTTGGTCAAAATGATCGATTTCTAACACAATGACCACCACATTGACTAAATGGGTATACTTTTGACCAAAAATTTAATTTTAATCAAATAGTCGATTTTGATCTAATGACCGATTATTGACCCGATATGTCAATCTCTTACCAAAAAGTGAACTTTTGCTAAAATGGTTAATCCTTGACCCAATGATTAACCCGTTGACCCAATATGTCAACTTTTGAGCAAAAAGTCAACTTTGGTCAAAATGGTCAATCCTTGGCCTAATGACCAGCCCATTGACCCAATAAGTCGACTTTTGACCAAAAATTCGATTTTTGTCAAAATAGTCAATTTTTGACCTACTGACCAATTGTTGACCCAATACGTCAATCTCTCACCAAAAAGTCAAAATGGTCAATTTCTAACCCAACGACCAACCCATTGACCTTAATAGGTCAACTTTTGTAACGTTGGTTAAAATGGTCAATCCTTGACCAAATGACCAACCCATAAACCCAATAGGTCAACTTTTGACCAAAATAGTCAATTTTGACATAATGTCCTATTATTGACCCAATAGGTCAATCTCTGACCAAAAAGTCAACTTTGGTAAAATGGTCGATCCTTGACCTCGATGACCAAACCATTGACCCAATAGGTCAACATTTGACTAAAAAGTGAACTTTAGTCAAAATAGTCGATCCTTGACACAATGAGCGGCCCATTGACACAATAAGTCGACTTTTGACTTAAAAGTAAATTTTGGCACCCCATTGACCCTCATAGGTCGTCTTTTAACCAAAAAGTCAACTTTGGTCAAAATGATCAATTTCTAAAGCTATGACCACCCCGTTAACCCAATAGAACAACTTTTGACCAAAAAAAGCAATTTGGAAAAAAATAGTCAATTTTTGACCTAATGACCACCCATTTGACTCAATGGGTCAACTTTCGACAAAAATATTAACTTTGGTCAATATGGTCAATTCTTGACCTAATGACCAACACATTGACCCATTAGGTCAACTTTTGACTAAAAGGTCAAATTTGGACAAAATAGTCATTTTTTGACCTAATGTCCACCCCATTGACTCCATAAGTCAACTTTTGACCAAAAAGTCAACTTTTTTCAAAATGGTCAATTTCTTTCTTAATGAACACCCCCTTAACCCAATGGGTCAACTTTTGACCCAAAATTCAATTTTGGTTAAAATAGTCAATTTTTGACCCCAATGACCAACCCATTGACCCAATAAGTCAACTTTTGACAAAAAAGTTAATTTTGGTCAAAATGGTAATTTTTGACCCAATGACCAACTCATTGACCAAATAGGTCAATTTTTTAACAAATAGTCAATTTTGATCAAAATAGCCATTTGTTGACCTAATGACCAATTATTGACCTAATAAATTATTCTATGAAATAAAAGTTAACTTTGGTTAAAATGGTCAATCCTTGACACTCTGACTAACCCATTGACCCAAAAGGACAACTTTTGACCAAAAAGTTATTTTTGGTCAAAATAGTCAATTTTCGACCTAATGACCAATTATTGACCCAAAAGGACAACTTTGGTCAAAATGGACAATCCTTGACCCAATGACCAACACATTGACCCAATAAGTCAACTTTTAACGAAAAAATTAACTTTGGTCAAAATTGTCAATTTTTGAACTAATGACCAACCCATTGACCCAATAAGTCAACTTTTGACGAAAAAGATAACTTAGTCGAAATGGTAATTTTTTGATTCAATGACCGGCTCATTGACCGAATAGGTTAACTTTTGAACAAAAAGTCAATTTTTGTAAAAATAGTCAATTGTTCACCAAATGATCAATTATTGACCTAATAAATCTTTCTCTGAAAAAAAAGTCAACTTTGGTCAAAATGGTCAGTCCTTGGCCCAATGAACAACCCGTTAAAATTGTCAATTTTTGACTGAATGACAACCTCATTGACCCAATGTGTTAACTTTTGACCAAAAAGTTAAATTTTGTCAAAATTGTCAATTTCTGATGCAATGACCACCCCATTGACTCAATTGGTCAACATTTGACCCAAAATTCAAATTTAATCAAAATAGTCAATTTTTGACCAAATGACCTATTATTCACCTAATAAGTTAATCTCTGACCAAAAAGT
Organism: Papilionanthe hookeriana x Papilionanthe teres; assembly: GCA_022702705.1. Classification (NCBI taxonomy): domain Eukaryota; kingdom Viridiplantae; phylum Streptophyta; class Magnoliopsida; order Asparagales; family Orchidaceae; genus Papilionanthe; species Papilionanthe hookeriana x Papilionanthe teres. Next base: position 63,687,495 of record CM040435.1, on the reverse strand, counting down.
CAGCTTTGGTTAAAATGGTCAATCCTTGACCCAATGACCAACCCATTGACCCAATAGGTCAACTTTTGACAAAAAAGTCAATTTTGGTCAAAATAGTCAATTTTTGACCTAATGGCCAAATGTGACCCAATAAGTCGATTACCAAAAAGTTAACTTTGGTCAAAATGGTTAATTATTGACCAAATAGGTCAACTTTTGACCAAAAGGTCAACTTTGGTCAAAATGATCAATTTCTGACTCGATGACTACCCCATTGTCCTAATGAGTCTATCTTTGACAAAAATTCAATTTTAGTAAAAACTGTTAATTTTTAACCTAATTACCAATTATTGTCCCAAAAAGTCAATCTCTGACCAAAAAGTCAACTTTGGCAAAAATGGTCAATCGTTGACCCAATGACCAACCCACTGACCCAATAGGTTAACTTTGGTCAAAATGGTCAATTCGTAACCCAATGACCCAATAGGTTAACTTTTGACCAACAAAGTAATTTTGGTCAAAATAGTCAATTTTTTACCTATTGACCACCCAATTGACCCAATAGGTCAACTTTTGACCAAAAAGTTAACTTTGGTAAAAATCGTCAATTTTTTACCCAATGACCATCCCATTGACCCAATTGGTCAACTTTTTGAACAAAAAGTCAACTTTTGTCATAATGGTCAATTCTTGACCCAATGAACAACCCATTGACCCAATATGCCAACTTTTGACAAAACAATCAATTTTGGTCAAAATAGTCAAATTTTAACCTTATGACCAATTATTGACCCATAAGTCAAACTCTTACCAAAAAGTCAACTTTGGTCAAAATTGTTAATCCTTGACCCAATGACCAACTCATTGACCCAATTGGTCAACTTTTGACCAAAAAATCAACTTTGATCAAAATGGTTAATCCTTAACCCAATGACCAAGCCATTAACCCAATATGTCAGCTTTTGACCAAAAAGTCAATTTTTGACCTAATGACCGATTATTGTCATAAAAATTCGATCTGTGACCAAAAAGTTAACTTTGGTCGAAATGGTCTATCCATGACCCAATGACCGACCAATTGAACCAATCGATTGACTTTCGACCAAAAATCAACTTTGGTCGAAATGGTCGATCTTTTATCCAATGACTGACCCATTGACCCAATATGTCGACTTTTGACCCAAAAGTCGATTTTGGTCAAGATAGTCGATTTTGGTCGAGATAGTCAATTTTGGTCAAAATTTTTAATTTTTAACATATTGACCTGGTATATTGACCCAATAAGTCAACTTTTGACCAAAAAGTAAACTTTGTTCAAAATGGTCAGTTTCTGACACAATGACCTCCCAGTTCACCCAATGGGCCAACTTTTGACAAAAAATTTAATTTTGGTCAAGATAGTCAATTTTTGACCTAATGACAAATTATTGACCAATAAGTCAATCTCTAACCAAAATGTCAACTTTGGTCAAAATCAACAATACTCCAGCCAATGACCAACCCGTTGACTCAATAGGTCAACTTTTAATCAAAAAATTAACTTTGGTCAAAATGATCAATGTTAGACCCAATGACCAACCCAGAGACCCAAAAGGTCAAGTTTTGACCAAAAAATCAACTTCGGTCAAAAAGGTCAAGTCCTTACCCAATGACCAACTCATTGACCCAATAGGCCAACTTTTGAACAAAAGTCGATTTTGTCGAAAAAGTCGATTTTGCACCTAATGCCCGATTATTGACCAAAAAGTCAATCTTTGACATAAAAGTCAAATTTGGTCATAATTGTCAATCCTTGACACAATGACAAACCCATAGACCCAATAGGTCAAATTTTGACCAAAAAGACAACTTTGAGTCGAAATGCTTAAAATCCACGACTCGATGACCGACCCACGGTCCCAATAGATCGAATTTTGAACAAAAATTCAATTTTGGTCAAATTTTCAATTTTTAACCGAATGACCACCTCATTAACCTAATAAATCGACTTTTGACCAAAAAATTAAATTTGGTCGAAATGGTAAAAGTTTAACTCAATGACCGACCCATTGACCCGATAAGTCGATCTCGATCAAAAAGTCAACTTTGGTCAAAATAGTTAATCCTTGACCCAATGACTATCTATTGATCCAATTGGTCGACTATTGACTAAAAAATAAACTTTGGTCAAAATGGTCAATCCTTGACCAAATGACCAACCCATTGACTCAATATGTCATCTTTGGACTAAAAAGTCAATTTTGGTCAAAATAATCAATTTTGGTCAAAATAATCAATTTTTGACCTAATGACCACCCCATTGACCCAATAAGTCAACTTTTGACCAAAAAGTAAACTTTGTTCAAAATGGTCAATTTCATACCTAAAGACTACCCTTTTAACCCAATGGTTCAACTTTAAATCAAAAATTTAATTTTGGTAAAAATAGTCAATTTTTGACCTAATGACTAATTATTGACCCAATAAGTCAATCTCTGACCAAAAATTCTATTTTGGTCAAAATGGTCAATCGTTGACCGAATGACCATCCCATTAACCCAATTGGTCAACTTTTAACCAAAAGGTCAATTTTGGTCAAAATGGTCAACTTTTGACCTAATGACAAACCCACTAACACAATTGGTCAACTTTTGACCAAAAAATTAACTTAGGCCAAAATGGTCAATTCTTGACCAAATGACCAGCCATTAACCCAATAAGTCGACTTCGAACAAAAAGTCAATTTTGTCAAAATAGTCAATTTTTGACCTAATGACCAACGAATTGACCCAATAGGTCAACTTTTGACCAAAAAGTCAATTTTGGTCAAAATGGTCAATCCTTGATCCAATGACCAACCCATTGACTCAATAGGTCAACCTTTAACCAAAACGTTAACTTTGGTCAAAATGGTCAATCCTTGACCCATTGACTAACCCATTGACCCAATATGTCAACTTTGAACCAAAAAGTTAATTTTGGTCAAAATAATTAACTTTGGACCTAATGACCACCCCATTGACCCAATAAGTCAACTTTTGACCAAAAAGTCAACTTTATTCAAAATGGTCAATTTCTGACCCAATACCACCCTGTTAACCAAATGGGTTAACCTTTAACAAAAAATTCAATTTTGGTCAAAATAGTCAATTTTTGACTTGATGATCAATTATTAACCCAAAAAGTGAATTTCTTACCAAAAAGTCAACTTTGGTCAAAATGTTCAATCCTTGACGCAATGACCTACCAATTGAAGTAATAGGTAAACTTTTGACTAAAAAATTAACTTTGGTCAAAATGGTCAATCCTTGAGCCATCGACTGAGTATGTCGACTTTTGACCAAAAAGTCATTTTTGGTCGAAATAGTCAATTTTTGACCTATTGAGCACCCCACTTACCAAATATGTCAACTTTGGACCAGAAAGTCAACTTTAATAAAAAAAGATCAATTTCTGGCCCAATGACCACCCCGTTAACCCAATGGGTGAACTTTTGAACAAAAAAATATTTTGGTAAAAATAGTCATTTTTTGACCTATTGACCACCCAATTGACCCCAAAAGTCAACTTTTAACCAAAAAGTTTACTTTGGTCAAAATGGTCAATTTTTGACCCAATGAACCCATTGACGCAATAAGTAAAGTCAAATTTGGTTAAAATGGTGAATTCTTGACCCAATGACCAACCCATTGACCCAATATATCAATTTTTTACCAAAAGTTAATTTTGTTCAAAATAATCAATTTTTTACCTCAATCTCGACCAAAAAGTCAACTTTGGTCAATTGGTCGATCCTTGACCCAACGACGAACCCATCGACCCGATTGGTCGACTTTTGACTAAAAATCGACATTGGTCAAAATGAGTCGATCCTTGACACGATGACTAACCCATTGCCCCATTATGTCGACTTTTAACCAAAAAGTTAATTTTAGTCAAAATAGTTAATTTTTGACCTAATGCCGCCTACTTAACCAAATAAGCCAACTATTGACCAAAAAGTCAACTTTGTTCAAAATGATCAATTTATGACCTAATGATCATCCCGTTAACCAAAAAGGTAAACTTTTGACGAAAAAGTTAACTTTAGTCAAATTGGTGAATTTCTGACCCAATGACCAACCCTTTTACCCAATAGTTTAATTTTTGGCCAAAAAGTCAACTTTGGTCAAAATGACCAATTCTTGACCGATGACTAGACCCATTGACCCAATAGGTCAACTTTTAACGAAAAAGTCAATTTTGGTTAAAGTAGTCAAATTTTGACCTAATAACAATTATTGACCCAATAAGTCAATCTCTTACCAAAAAGTCAACTTTGGTCAAAATGGTCAATCCTTGACAAAATGACCAACCCAATGACCTAATTGGTCAACTTTCGACCAAAAAATCAACTTTAGTCAAAATGGTCAATCCTTAACAAATGACCAACCCACTAACCCAAAATGTCAACTTTTGACGAAAAAGTTAATTTTGGTTAAAATAGTCAATTTTTGACCTAATGATAACTCCATTGACCTAATATGTCAACTTTTGACAAAAAAGTCAACATTGGTCAAAATGGTCAATTTCTAACCCAATGACGTCCCCGTTACCCAATGGGTCAACTTTTGACCAAAAAAGTAATTTTAGTAAAATAGTCAATTTTTGAAATATTGACCACCCAATTGACCCAATTGGTCAACTTTTGACCAAAAAGTTCACTTTGGTCAAAATGGTCAATTTTTACCCCGATGGACGACCCATTGACCTAATAGGTCGACTTTAGACAAAAAAATCGACCTTGAGTCGAAATGGTCGATTCTTGACCTAACGATCATCTATAGACCTAATAGGTCGACTTTTGATCAAAATGTCGATTTTGGTCAAAATAAGTCGATTTTGACCAAATGACCAATTATTGACCCAATAAGTCAATCTCTTACCCAATGACCAACCATTGATCCAATTGGTCAACTTTTGATCAAAAAATCAACTTTGGTCAAAATGGTCAATCCTTGACTCAATGAGTATGCCATTAACCCAATATGTCAACTTTTGACGAAAAAGACAATTTAAGTCGAACTACAATTTTTAATCTAATGACCATTAACCTAATAAGTCAATTTTTGACCAAAAAGTCAACTTTTTTCAAACTCGTCAATTTATGACTTAATGACCATCCCGTTAACTTGATGGGTGAACCTTTGACCCAAAATTTAATTTTGGTCAAAATAGTTAATTTTTGACCTAATGACCAATGATTGACTCAATATATCAATATGTTAATTTTTGACCCATTGACCCAATATGTCAACTTTTAACCAAAAAGTCAGCTTTGGTCAAAATGGTCAATTTTTGACCCAATAGGCCAACTTTTGACCAAAAAGTCAACTTTGCTCAAAAAGGTCAATTCTTGACCCAATGACTAACTCGTTGGCCCAATAGGTCAACCTTTGAACAAAAATTCAACTTTTGCCAAAACGGTCAATCCTTGACCCAATGACCAACCAAGTGACCCAATATGTCAACTTTTGACCAAAAAGTCAACTTTGGTCAAAATGGTCAATCCTTGACCTAATGACCAACCCTTTGACAAACCCTTTGACCCAATTGCTCAACTTTTGGCGAAAAAGTCAACTTTGGTCAAAAAGGTCAATCTTTGTCTCAATGACCAACCCATTGACCCAATATATCAACTTTGGACCAAAAAGTCAATTTTGGTCAAAATAGTTAACTTTGGACATAACGACCACCCCTATGAACCAACAAGTCAACTTTTGACCAAACAGTCAACTTTATTCAAGATAGTCAATTTCTAACCCAATGGCTACCCCATTAACCAAATGGGTCAACTTTGGACCAAAAATTAACTTTAATCAAAATGGTCAATTTTTAACCCAATGACCACCCGGTTAAGCTAATCAGTCAACCCTTGACAAAAAAAACAATTTTGGTAAAAATAGTCAATCTTTGACCTAATGACCACACAATTGACCCAATAAGTCAATTTTTCACCAAAAAGTTCACTTTGGTCAAAATAGTCAATTTCTGACCCAATGACCAACCCATTGACCTAAGAGGTAAAGTTAACTTTGGTCAAAATGGTAAATTCTTGACCCAATGACCAACCCAATAGGTCAACTTTTGACCAAAAAGTGAATTTTGGTCAAAATTATTAATTTTTACCTAATGACCAATTATTGACCCAATAAGTCAATCTCTGACCAAAAAGTCAACTTTGGTCAAATTGGTCAATCCTTGACCTAATGACGAACACATTGACCCAAATGGTCATCTATTGACAAAAAAAATAACTTTTGTCAAAATTGTCAATTCTTGACCCAATGACCATCCCATATACCTAATAGGTCAACTTTTGACCAAAAAGTCAATTTTAGTCAAAATAGTCGATTCTGACTAAATGATCGATTATTTAACCAATATGTCGATCTCGACCAAAAAGTCGACTTTGGTCGAAATGATCTATCCTTGACCCAATGACCAACCCATTGACCCAATTGGTCAACATTTGACCAAAAAATCAACTTTGGTCAGAATGGTCAATCCTTGATCCAATGAGAAAGCCATTGACCTAATATGTCAACTTTTAACGAAAAAGTCAATTTTGGTCAAACTAGACAATTGTTGACCTAATGACCACCAATTGACCCATTAAATCAATTTTTCACCAAAAAGTCAACTTTGTTCAAACTGGTCAATTTATGACATAATGACCATCTCGTTAACCCAACGTGTCAATTTTTACCCCAAAATTCGATATTGGTCGAAATAGTCGATTTTGACCTAATGACCAATTATTGACCGAATATGTCGATCTATAACCAAAAAGTCGACTTTGGTCGACATAATCAATCCTTGACCCATGACCAACCCATTGACCCAATATGTCGACTTTTAACCAAAATGTCAACTTTGGTGAAAATGGTTAATTTTTGACCCAATGACTAACCCATTGACCCAATAGGTCAACTTATGACAAAAAAATCAATTTTGGACAAAATTGTCAATTCTTGATCTAATGACCAACTCATTAGTCCAATAGGTCAACTTTTAAACAAAAAGTCAACTTTTGTCAAAAAGGTCAATCTTTGACCCAATGACCGAACAATTGACCCAATAGGTTAACTTTTGACCAAAAGTCAACTTTGGTCAAAATGCTCGATCCTTGACCCAACGACCAACCTCATCGACCCAAAAGGTCGACTTTTCACCAAAAGTCGACCACATTGACCCGATAGAGTCGAATTTTGACAAAAAGTTAAATTTGGTCAAAATGGTCGATTGTCACAAAATGACCACCCCCATTGGCTCGATGGGTTATCTTTTGACCAAAATTCAATTTTAGTCAAAATAGTTAATTTTTACTTAATGACCAATTATTGACCCGATAAGTCGATCTTTGACCAAAATGTCGACTTTGGTCGAAACGGTTAATACTTGACCCAATGTCCGACCCATTGACCCAATTAGTCAACTTTGGTCAAAATGGTCAATCTTTCACCTAATGTCCAATTATTGATCCAATAAGTTAATCTCTGACCAAAAAGCCAACTTTGATTAAAACGGTCAACCATTGACCCAATGACCAGCCCATTGACCAAAAAGACTTTTTTAGTCAAAATAATCAATTTTTGACCTTATGACCACCCCATTGACCTAAAAGGTCAACTTTTGACCAAAAAGTCAAATTTGGTCAAAATAGTTAATTTCTCACATAATGACCAACCCATTGATCCAATGGGTTAACTTTTGACCAAAAAGTCAACTTTGGTCAAAAAGATCAATCCTTGAGCCAATGACCAACTCATTGACCCAATAGGTCAACTTTTGAACAAAAACTCAATTTTGGACAAAATAGTAAATTTTTGACTTAATGACGAATTATTAAACAAATAAGTCAATCTCTTACCAAAAGTCAACTTCGGTCAAAATGGTCAATGCTTGAACCAATGACCAACCTATTGACCCAATAGGTCAACTTTTGATTAAAAAAGTCAAATTTGGTCAATTTTTGACCTAATGATAAATTATTGACCTAATAAGTCAATCTCTGATCAAAAAGTCAACTTTGGTCAAAATGGTCAATCCTTGACCCAATGAACAACCTATTAACCCAATTGGTCAACTTTTGACCAAAAAATCAACTTTCGTCAAAATGGTTAATCCTTCACCCAACGACCAACCTGTTGACCTAATATGTCAACTTTGGACCAAAAAGTCAATTTTGGTAAAAAAGTCAACTTTGGACCAAATGACCACCCCATTGACCAAGTAAGTCAACTTTTGAAAAAAAAGTTAACCTTTTTCAAAATGGTTAATTTTTGAGCTAATGATCAATTATTGACCCAATAAGACATTCTCTGAACAAAAAGTCAACTTTGGTCAAAATGATCAATTCTAGACCCAATGACCAACGCATAGATACAATAGGCAAACTTTTGACCAAAAAGTCAACTTTGGTCAAAATGGTCAATCCTTGACTAGATGACCAACCCACTGACCCAATAAGTCAACTTTTGACGAAAAAGTTAACTTTGGTAAAAATGGTAATTTCTTGTACCAATGACCAACTCATTGACTCAACGTGTCAATTTTTGACCTAAAATTCAATATTGGTCAAAATAGTCAATTTTTGACCTAATGACCAATTATTGACCGAATATGTCAATCTATAACCAAAAAGTCAACTTTGGTCAACATAATCAATCCTTGACCCATGACCAACCCATTGACCCAATATGTCGACTTTTAACCAAAATGTCAACTTTGGTGAAAATGGTTAATTTTTGACCCAATGACTAACCCATTGACCCAATAGGTCAACTTATGACCAAAAATCAATTTTGGACAAAATTGTCGATTCTTAATCTAATGACCGACTCATTAGATCCAATAGGTCAACTTTTAAACAAAAAGTCAACTTTTGTCAAAAAGGTCAATCTTTGACCCAATGACCAAACAATTGACCCAATAGGTCAACTTTTGACCAAAAAGTCAACTTTGGTCAAAATGCTCAATCCTTGACCCAACGACCAACCTACTGACCCAAAAGGTCAACTTTTCACCAAAAAGTCGACCACATTGACCCAGTAGGTCGAATTTTGACCAAAAAGTTAAATTTGGTCAAAATGGTCAATTTGTCACAAAATGACCACCCCCATTGGCTCAATGGGTTATCTTTTGACCAAAAATTCAATTTTAGTCAAAATAGTTAATTTTTTACTTAATGACCAATTATTGACCCAATAAGTCAATCTTTGACCAAAATGTCAACTTTGGTCAAAACGGTTAATACTTGACCCAATGTCCGACCCATTGACCCAATTAGTCAACTTTGGTCAAAATGGTCAATCTTTCACCTAATGTCCAATTATTGATCCAATAAGTTAATCTCTGACCAAAAAGCCAACTTTGATTAAAACGGTCAACCATTGACCCAATGACCAGCCCATTGACCAAATAGGTCAAATTTTGACCAAAAAGACTTTTTTAGTCAAAATAATCAATTTTTGACCTTATGACCACCCCATTGACCTAAAAGGTCAACTTTTGACCAAAAAGTCAAATTTGGTCAAAATAGTTAATTTCTCACATAATGACCAACCCATTGATCCAATGGGTTAACTTTTGACCAAAAAGTCAACTTTGGTCAAAATGGTCAATCCTTGAGCCAATGACCAACTCATTGACCCAATAGGTCAACTTTTGAACAAAAACTCAATTTTGGTCAAAATAGTCAATTTTTGACTTAATGACAAATTATTAAACAAATAAGTCAATCTCTTACCAAAAAGTCAACTTCGGTCAAAATGGTCAATGCTTGAACCAATGACCAACCTATTGACCCAATAGGTCAACTTTTGACTAAAAAAGTCAAATTTGGTCAATTTTTGACCTAATGATAAATTATTGACCTAATAAGTCGATCTACGATCAAAAAGTCGACTTTGGTCAAAATGGTCGATCCTTCGACCCGATGAACAACCTATTAACCCAATTGGTCGACTTTTGACCAAAAAATCAACTTTCGTCAAAATGGTTAATCCTTCACCTAACGACCAACCTGTTGACCCAATATGTCGACTTTGGACCAAAAAGTCAATTTTGGTAAAAAGTCGACTTTGGACCAAATGACCACCCCGATTGACTAAGTAAGTCAACTTTTTAAAAAAAAGTTAACCTTTTTCAAAATGGTTAATTTTTGAGCTAATGATCAATTATTGACCCAATAAGACATTCTCCGAACAAAAAGTCGACTTTGGTCGAAATGATCGATCCTAGACCTGATGACCAACGCATAGATGCAATAAAGTGAACTTTTGATCAAAAGTTAACTTTGGTCAAAATGGTCAATCCTTGACTAGATGACCAACCCATTGACCCAATAAGTCAACTTTTGATGAAAAAGTTAATTTTGGTAAAAATGGTAATTTCTTGTACAATGACCAAACTCATTGACTCGAACGTGTCAATTTTTGACCTAAAATTCAATATTGGTCAAAATAGTCAATTTTTGACCTAATGACCAATTATTGACCGAATATGTCAATCTATAACCAAAAAGTCAACTTTGGTCAACATAATCAATCCTTGACCCATGACCAACCCATTGACCCAATATGTCGACTTTTAACCAAAATGTCAACTTTGGTGAAAATGGTTAATTTTTGACCCAATGACTAACCCATTGACCCAATAGGTCAACTTATGACCAAAAAATCAATTTTGGACAAAATTGTCAATTCTTAATCTAATGACCAACTCATTAGTCCAATAGGTCAACTTTTAAACAAAAAGTCAACTTTTGTCAAAAAGGTCAATCTTTGACCCAATGACCAAACAATTGACCCAATAGGTCAACTTTTGACCAAAAAGTCAACTTTGGTCAAAATGCTCAATCCTTGACCCAACGACCAACCTACTGACCCAAAAGGTCAACTTTTCACCAAAAAGTCGACCACATTGACCCAGTAGGTCGAATTTTGACCAAAAAGTTAAATTTGGTCAAAATGGTCAATTTGTCACAAAATGACCACCCCCATTGGCTCAATGGGTCATCTTTTGACCAAAAATTCAATTTTAGTCAAAATAGTTAATTTTTTACTTAATGACCAATTATTGACCCAATAAGCAATCTTTGACCAAAATGTCAACTTTGGTCAAAACGGTTAATACTTGACCCAATGTCCGACCCATTGACCCAATTAGTCAACTTTGGTCAAAATGGTCAATCTTTCACCTAATGTCCAATTATTGATCCAATAAGTTAATCTCTGACCAAAAAGCCAACTTTGATTAAAGCGATTGACCATTGACCCGATAATCAAGCCCATTGACCAAATAGGTCAAATTTTGACCAAAAAGACTTTTTTAGTCAAAATAATCAATTTTTGACCTTATGACCACCCCATTGACCTAAAAGGTCAACTTTTGACCAAAAAGTCAAATTTGGTCAAAATAGTTAATTTCTCACATAATGACCGGCCCATTGATCCAATGGGTTAACTTTTGACCAAAAGTCGACTTTGGTCGAAATGGTCAATCCTTGAGCCAATGACCAACTCATTGACCCGATAGGTCGACTTTTGAACAAAAACTCAATTTTGGTCAAAATAGTCAATTTTGACTTAATGACAAATTATTAAACAAATAAGTCGATCTCTTACCAAAAGTCGACTTCGATTGAAATGATCGATGCTTGAACCAATGACCGACCTATTGACCCAATAAGTCGACTTTTGATTAAAAAAGTCAAATTTGGTCAATTTTTGACCTAATGATAAATTATTGACCTAATAAGTTAATCTTTGACCAAAAAGTCAGCTTTAGTCGAAATGGTCGATCCTTGACCGATGAACAACCTATTAACCCGATTGGTCAAATTTTGACCAAAAATCAACTTTCGTCAAAATGGTTAATCCTTCACCCGACGACCAACCTGTTGACCTAATATGTCAACTTTGGACCAAAAAGTCGATTTTGGTAAAAAGTCGACTTTGGACGAAATGACCACCCGCATTGACCCAGTAAGTCAACTTTTGAAAAAAAAGTTAACCTTTTTCAAAATGGTTAATTTTTGAGCTAATGATCAATTATTGACCCGATAGGACATTCTCTGAACAAAAAGTCAACTTTGGTCAAAATGATCAATCCTAGACCCAATGACCAACGCATAGATGCAATAGGCAAACTTTTGACCAAAAAGTCAACTTTTGTCAAAATGGTCAATCCTTGACCTAATGACCAACTCATTGACCCAAAAGAACAACTTTTGACCAAAAAGTCAATTTTGGTCAAAATTGTCAAGTTTTGATCGAATCACATCCACATTGACCCAATAGGTCAATTTCTGACCAAAAAGTTAAATTTGGTCAAAATGGTCAATTTCTAACACAATGACCACCACATTGACTAAATGGGTATACTTTTGACCAAAAATTTAATTTTAATCAAATAGTCAATTTTTGATCTAATGACCAATTATTGACCCAATATGTCAATCTCTTACCAAAAAGTGAACTTTTGCTAAAATGGTTAATCCTTGACCCAATGATTAACCCGTTGACCCAATATGTCAACTTTTGAGCAAAAAGTCAACTTTGGTCAAAATGGTCAATCCTTGGCCTAATGACCAACCCATTGACCCAATAGGTCAACTTTTGACCAAAAATTCAATTTTTGTCAAAATAGACAATTTTTGACCTACTGACCAATTGTTGACCCAATACGTCAATCTCTCACCAAAAAGTCAAAATGGTCAATTTCTAACCCAACGACCAACCCATTGACCTTAATAGGTCAACTTTTTGTAACGTTGGTTAAAATGGTCAATCCTTGACCCAATGACCAACCCATAAACCCAATAGGTCAACTTTTGACCAAAATAGTCAATTTTGACATAAGGTCCTATTATTGACCCAATAGGTCAATCTCTGACCAAAAAGTCAACTTTGGTAAAAATGGTCAATCCTTGACCCCAATGACCAAACCATTGACCCAATAGGTCAACATTTGACTAAAAAGTGAACTTTAGTCAAAATAGTCAATCCTTGACACAATGAGCAGCCCATTGACACAATAAGTCAACTTTTGACTTAAAAGTAAATTTTGGCACCCCATTGACCCTCTAGGTCGTCTTTTAACCAAAAAGTCAACTTTGGTCAAAATGATCAATTTCTAAAGCTATGACCACCCCGTTAACCCAATAGAACAACTTTTGACCAAAAAAAGCAATTTGGGAAAAAATAGTCAATTTTTGACCTAATGACCACCCATTTGACTCAATGGGTCAATTTTCGACAAAAATATTAACTTTGGTCAATATGGTCAATTCTTGACCTAATGACCAACACATTGACCCATTAGGTCAACTTTTGACTAAAAGGTCAAATTTGGACAAAATAGTCATTTTTTGACCTAATGTCCACCCCATTGACCCCATAAGTCAACTTTTGACCAAAAAGTCAACTTTTTTCAAAATGGTCAATTTCTTTCTTAATGAACACCCCCTTAACCCAATGGGTCAACTTTTGACCCAAAATTCAATTTTGGTTAAAATAGTCGATTTTTGACCCAATGACCAACCCATTGACCTAATAAGTCAACTTTTGACGAAAAAGTTAATTTTGGTCAAAATGGTAATTTTTGACCCAATGACCAACTCATTGACCAAATAGGTCAATTTTTTAACAAATAGTCAATTTTGATCAAAATAGCCATTTGTTGACCTAATGACCAATTATTGACCTAATAAATTATTCTATGAAATAAAAGTTAACTTTGGTTAAAATGGTCAATCTTTGACACTCTGACCAACCCATTGACCCAAAAGGACAACTTTTGATCAAAAAGTTATTTTTGGTCAAAATAGTCAATTTTCGACCTAATGACCAATTATTGACCCAAAAGGACAACTTTGGTCAAAATGGACAATCCTTGACCCAATGACCAACACATTGACCCAATAAGTCAACTTTGAACGAAAAAATTAACTTTGGTCAAAATTGTCAATTTTTGAACCAGTGACCAACCCATTGACCCAATAAGTCAACTTTTGACGAAAAAGATAACTTAGTCAAAATGGTAATTTTTTGATTCAATGACCAGCTCATTGACCAAATAGGTTAACTTTTGAACAAAAAGTCAATTTTTGTAAAAATAGTCAATTGTTGACCAAATGATCAATTATTGACCTAATAAATCTTTCTCTGAAAAAAAAGTCAACTTTGGTCAAAATGGTCAGTCCTTGGCCCAATGAACAACCCGTTAAAATTGTCGATTTTTGAGTCGAATGACAACCTCATTGACCCGATGTGTTAACTTTTGACAAAAAGTTAAATTTTGTCAAAATTGTCAATTTCGATGCAATGACCACCCCATTGACTCAATTAGTCGACATTTGACCCAAAATTCAAATTTAATCAAAATAGTCGATTTCGACCAAATGACTTATTATTCACCTAATAAGTTAATCTCCGACCAAAAAGTCGACTTTGGTTAAAATGGTCGATCCTT